>JAJIBD010032385.1:22500-70000 GCA_021461705.1 Cryptotis parvus
GTTCCCCTATGGCTTCAGCTAGTTCCCACTGCATTTCTAACACTAACGTTCTGCCGGACCTTTAGGGGAAAGCAGCCATCTGAACATAGCCCAAAAGAAATAGACCTTGGGCTGGATTTATGGGGAGCTCCATTAACAGGAAAGTTCATGATTGGAGAAGGGCTCGCCTTCACTTCTCTGATATTTATGGAGATTAATCTCCACACAAGTTTTCTGACTGATGCTGGCTACTGTCTCTGCTGTAGTGAATTATTTAAAGAATATGTAAGTCTGTGGAGGCAGGGAATCAAGCAATAACTCCAAAATTGCTCATACATCGCCGAAAAAGGTATTAAATCAACAGAAAACAAAATCACAATTTACAAAACTGTAAGCAACAAAATAATTAGACTGAGTAGAAACCATAGTCACCAATTTTGGTTAGCTCGAGTCAAGAAAAGAAACGTAGTTAAAAGATAGAGAACTGAAAGATAGCACAGCTTGCAAGCTCCCTATCCGCTGTACTGTCACTCTGGCCCTCCTAAGTCACACTATAAATACTGAATCATGGGAAGGACTCTCTGCATTACTGTATATCTTCGGTGAAAGAAAGTTACTCCAGGGGAAGAGATTGCATCGCTGTGCCCAGAATGACTGACCTCATAATGTGTGGGTTGCTCGGGTTTCTTCTTAGGCTTACTGGAAATGACGGGTATCAGTTAGAACCTGCCTACAACTGTATACAGTGTATAAATGTGAAAGATCCTGGGAAGTACCTTATCCTAAAATAAGTACTATCTGATTTTAGGTACTATCTGACCTCCGGTAAGAATACAGTCATCGACTGTATTTAGAGATTTAGCTCCAACAAGCAATATAGGATAGATTATTCAATGTATGCTTAGGACAAGTTCAAACAGAGGTTGAGAAAAAATTTGAAGCAAGTGTTTTCCCTAATGGTGATGAGTCTAGGATTGACTAGTAGAAACCCACTACATTCTAGAAACTCAGAAAGTGAATGCAAGAACAGAAATTGGCCATACTCGCACATAACAACCCAGAAAAAAAATTATGACTTTATCAATACCATTCCCATATATGGGCTGTAATGTAATGGTCAATATAATTAGTGCTGGCTAAGGGAGCAAGCGTGGGAATGGGGGGGGGGGAAATGAGGGTCTCTGGTGATGGGGACCACACTGGTGGTAGGATTGATGTTGAATGATGAATCTAACAACTGTATTGTGAAAAACATTGTTCTTTGTAAATCATGGTGTTTAAATAAAGTCAAAAAATTTTTTTAAATGATCTTAGGGATGGATGTTGGAATACTATATGACTGAAACCAATCATGAACAACTTTGTAACTTTTTATTAAATCTCGGGGTGATTTAATTAAAAAATAATAAATAAATGTAAAATAAATCAATGGAGTTAGTGGTATATATAGACACAATTATGTACTGGGGTATATGTAGATACAATTATGTACTGGTTTGCCAGGCACAGAGTCTACCTGCTAAACTATATTTTTAAAAAAGGGATTGTTCACAACTGTAAAACATTAGCATAATCACTTACACAAATAAAGCAAAGATAAAGGAAGTTTCATGACAATGGTGAAGGAATTAGTGTGGAACATTGTACACCTGAAACTTAACTATGAATAGTAATTAACTTTGTAATTCAGTGATTCAATAAAAATTTTAAAGGTTTTGTAAGTCTAAAATAAAATAAAACATTGTTTTAAAAAAGTGCAGAAACAGCTTCACAGGAACACAAAGGAAAGGAAATCTTATTCTCCGTGGGCAGGTACTGGACTTGTTACCATATGATCCAGCAATTCCATTCCTAGGTATCTAACCCAAGAACACCAAGTAGCTCATAAATATATGCCTTTAGCTATAACAAAAAAGAACTAACTGTGTGTTGTTTCAAGATAATAAATGTAGGGATCATTTTCTTTATTCTTTTTTGTTTTGGTTTTAGGGCCACAATCTGTGATGTTCAGAGGTTATATCTAGCTCTGCATTCAGGAATTACTCCTGACAGTACTTGGGGACCATCTAGAATGCTGGAGATTGAACCTAGGTCAACTGTATGCAAGGCAAATGTCCTACAAACTGTCGTACCGCTCCATTGCCAAAGAGTCATTTTATTTCCTGCAAGAATTAAGAAATGGCGGCTGGAGTGACAGTGCAATGGTAGGACATTTGCCTTGCACACGGCTGACCTGGGTTCGATCCCCAGCACTCCATATGGTCCTCCAAGAACCACCAGGAGTAATTCCTGAGTGCAGAGCCAAGAGTAACCTCTGATCATCAACAGGTGTTTCCGCCCCCATAAAAAAGAGAGAGTTAAGAACTAAAGCAAGAAGTAGGAAACTTCCTTTAAGGAAAGTATAAAATAGGGGCCGGAGCAATAGCACAGCAGGGAGGGTGTTTGCCTTGCATGAGGCCAACCGGGGTTCAATTCCCGGCATCCCATATGGTCCCTGAGCACCGCCATGAGTAATTCCGAGCACAGAGCCAGGAGTACCCATGAGCATTGCTGGGTGTGACCCAGAAAAAGAAAAGAATTAAGGAAAGTGTAGATTAAACCCTGGCCTAAGAATGCTCTGCCAGGCCAGAGAAATAGTATAGCAATAGGTCACTTGCCTTGCACATGGCTGATCCAAGGTCCATCCTCAATACCAAATATGGCAGCCTGCATGTGTGGCCCCACAGCCGAAAAGCAAAACCCACAAGGTGAAGGTCAACACCTTTGTCCTGTGTTCTGACTCTACCAGCAATCATTTGCTCAATGGTGACTTCACCATCACCATGTGTCAGGCTCCACCTCATTGTGTCAGGAATGTGCATCAGAGTAAATCCAAGTCTCATGAGACAGTTTTCTCAGCCCAGAACTAGGTTTACCGGTGACCACACAACCATCACCCTTCCCCACCTGAGTCAACAAGAATTTACGGTGTGTTTCTTACTAGATAGTTACCAATCATGGTCAGTGCTGTGGAGGAAAATGATATGTGAGGGATGAAATGGGGGATCTAGCCTGGGGGACTAGAAATGCCACAGAGGATGTGAGAATTAAGTCAACACCTCAAAGAGGAAGAAAAGGAGGTCATATTCTGGCAGAGGAACCTATAAATACAAAACCCTGGGCTAGAAAGATGATGTGATTAAAAGTCTGGATCTTACCCATTCATCTTCATTAAAACTGGAAAACACAGCTCAAAAAAAACAACAGAAATTGGTACCAAGAGATGGCGTTAGCCTGGAGTGCTCGCTTTGAATGTGAGGACCTGGGTTTCATCCTTAGCACTGCAAGGTCCCCAAGCATAGAGCTGGGCATAGCCCCCACAGTACTGCTTGGTGTGGCCCCTAAACAAACACAAACACCACCACATATAGTATATGTATATACTAAACATATATGCGCCAAACGAGGGGCCAGCAAAATACTTAAAACGACTATTAATAGACCTCAAACAAGACATTAACAGTAGCACAATAATAGTCGGAGACTTCAACACTGCCTTATTGACTATGGATAGATCGACGAGACTGAAACTCACCAGGGAAATATTGGACCTGAAGGAAGAAATGGAAGAAAGAGAGCTGGTTGATATATACAGGGCTTTTCATCCCAAAAAAAGCTGAATACACATTTTTTCCAGTGCTCATGGAACATACTCCAAGATAGTCCATACACTGAGCCACAAAGCATATCTCAACAAAATAAAAAAGATAGAAACTGTGTCAACTATCATTTTAAATCATGATGCACTGAAAATAGTAGTTAACCATACACAGAAGCAGGGAGTCAAATCAAACACCTGGAAACTGAACAGCTCACTGCTGAACAACAAATGGGTCATAGAAGAAATCAAACAGGAAATCCAAAGATTCCTAGAAACAAATGACAATGAAGATGCCAACTATCAGAACTTGTGGGACACAGCAAAAGCTGTGTTAAGAGGAAAGTTTATAGCTCTGCAAGCATTCATAAGAAAAGAAGAAAGGGCCCACATAAATAACCTGACCTCACAGCTGAAAATATTAGAAAAAGACCAACAAAAAAGCCCAACCCAAGCAGAAGGAAGGAAATAATAAAACTTAGGGAGGAAATCAACGAGCTGGAAACCAAAAAAAACAATCCGAAAGATTAATGAAACCAAGAGCTGGTTCTTTGAAAATTAAACAAGATCGACAAGCCACTGGTAAAACTTATAAGGACAGGGAAAGAGAGAACCCAAATAAACAGAATAAGAAATGAAAATGGTGACATCACAACAGAAAAGACAGAAATCCAAAAGATCATCAAAGATTACTTTGAGAACCTGTATGCCACAAAACATGAGAACCTAGAAGAAATGGATAAATTCCTAAAGTCCTATAACCTCCCACGATTGAAACAAGAAGATCTCCAATACCTGAATAAGCCTATCACCATCGAGGAAATTGAAACAATAATTAAAAGTCTGCCCAAACACAAAAGCCCAGGTCCAGATGGGTTCACTAGCGAATTCTACCAAACCTTTAAGGAGGACCTACTGCCTGTCCTGTTCAAGCTCTTCCAGGAAACAGAAGAAACAGAAACACTCCCAAACAGCTTCTACAAGGCACACATCACCCTGATACCCAAAACAGGGAGAGACAACACAAAGAAGGAAAATTACAGACCAATCTCCTTGATGAACACAGACGCTAAGATCTTCAACAAAATACTAGCAAACAGAATCCAAAGACTCATCAAAAAGAGCATACATCATGACCAAGTAGGATTCATCCAGGGAATGCAAGGATGGTTCAATATTCGCAAATCAATCAACATAATACATCATATCAATAAGAGAAAAAATAAAAACCATATGATCATATCAATAGATGCAGAAAAAGCATTTGACAAGATCCAGCACCCATTCATGATTAAAACCCTCCAGAAAATGGGAATTGAAGGAAGCTTCCTCAAGATAGTCAAAGCCATCTACCAAAAACCCACAGTGAGTATCATTCTCAATGGGGAAAAATTGAAAGCCTTCCCTTAAGATCAGGAACACGACAAGGTTGCCCTCTCTCACCTCTTTTATTCAATATAGGACTGGAAGTACTCGCCATAGCAATCAGAGAAGAAAAGGACATTAAGGGCACCCAGATAGGCAAGGAAGAAATCAAGCTTATCATTATTTGCAGTTGACATGATATTATACTTAGAGAACCCTAAACTCTCGACCCAACAACTCTTAGAAACAATAGATATGTATAGTAGAGTGGCAGGGTACAAAATCAATACCCAAAAGTCGGTGGCTTTCCTATACACAAATAACGAAAGAGAAGAAAAGGATATTAAGAAATCGATTCCATTCACAATTGTGCCACAGAAAATCAAATACCTAGGAACCAGCTTAATCAAGTGCATAAAGGACCTATACAAAGAGAATTACAAGACACTGCTTCAAGAAATAAAAGAGGACACGAGGAAATGGAAACACATTCCCTCCTCGTGGATGGGGAGAATTAACATTGTCAAGATGGTAATACTCCCTAGAGCTATGTACAGATTCAATGTGGTTCCTATAAGAATACCCAAGACATTCTTTAAGGAAATTGACCAAACACTCCTGAAATTCGTATGGAATAATAAACCCCCACAGACAGCTAAAGCAATCCTTAGGAAAAAGAAGATGGGAGGCATCACTTTTCCCAACCTCAAACTGTACTACAAAGCAGCAGTAATTAAAACAGTGTGGTACTGGAATAAAAACAGACCTGTGGATCTATGGAATAGAGTTGAGTATCCTGACACCCACCCTCAAAGACATGATCAGTTAATCTTTGATAAAGAGTCCAAAATTGAGTAAGGAAAGCCTCTTCAACAAGTGGTGCTGGGAAAACTGGACAGCTACATGTAAAAAAATGAATTTGGACCTGTGTCTAACACCTTGCACAAAAATCAGATCAAAATGGATTAAAGACCTCAAAATCAGGCCTGAATCAATAAGGTACATTGAAGAAAACATAGGAAAAACCCTCCACGACATTGAAGCTAAAGACATCTTCAAAGGTGAAACACCATTAACAAAGCAACTAGAAGAAAAGATAAACATATGGGACTACATGAAACTGAAGAGCTTCTGCACCTCGAAAGAAACAGTGACCAAGATAGAAAAACAATCCACAGAATGGGAACGAATATTCACCCAATACCCATCTGATAAGGGGTTAATATCCAGGATATATCAGGCACTGGTACAGCTATATAAGAAGAAAACAGCCAACCCCATAAAAAAATGGGGAGAAGAGATGAACAGAAACTTTGACAAGGAAGAAATCCGAATGGCCAAAAGGCATATGAAAAAATGCTCATCATCACTAATCATCAGAGAGATGCAAATCAAAACAACAATGAGATATCACCTCACACCACAGAGACTGGCCCATATTCAAAAGGGTAAAAGCAACAAGTGCTGGCGTGGATGCAGGGAAAAGGGGACTCTCATACATTGTTGGTGGGAATGTCGACTTGTACAACCTTTCTGGAAAACAATATGGACATTCCTCCAAAACTAGAAATTGAGCTCCCTTTTGACCCAGCCATACCACTCCTGGGAATATACCCTGGGAAGCCAAAAACACACAGCGGAAACACAATCCGCACTTTTATTTTCATAGCAGCACTGTTCACAATAGCCAGAACCTGGAAACAATCAGTATGCCCGAGAACTGATGACTGGATAAAGAAACCGTGGTACATCTACACAATGGAATACTATGCAGCTGTTAGCAAAAATGAAGTTATGAAACTTGCCTATAAATGGATAGACATGGAAAGGATCATGTTGAGTGAAATTAGTCAGAAGGAAAGAGAGAGACATAGAATGACTGCATTTATTTGCATGACATAAATATACCAGGTAATCTTACTAAAAATGGAAATTACCGTAAACATGAGGGAGTCAGAGGTTAGGTAAGACAGAGAAGGGAAGATGTGTGAATAAATGTCAAAAGGGCTGATACCAACATAGAACTGAGCATTAAATACAGGCAAAAAAAATGCACATGATGGCTTCCAAGTGTATGTAGTGCAACCCACAATGTGTAGGAGAAGGAAGGGAGAGAGAGGGAGAGAGAAAAGAGATAAAGAACCTGCCATTTTGGCAGGCTATGGGAGGGGGAGGGAATTGGGGACATTTGTGGTGGGGACATTGGGCACTGGTGGAGACCAGGTGCTGGAACACTATGTGACTGAAACCCCAAACATGAACAGCGTTGTAATTGTATATCTCATGGTGGTATATTAAATGTTTAATTAAAAAAAATAAAAGAGCCAGGCACCTCTATTGAGGCAGCCTGGGGGTGGGCAGGAGGGGGTGGGGTACATTGGTGGTGGAAATCGTTCACTGGTGGAGGGATGGGTGCTGGAATACCGTATTACCAAGAACCAATTATGAACACCTTTGTAATTGTATGTCTCACATGGTATAATAAAATTTTTTTTTAAAAAAAGAAATAAGTGTTAGTGAGAAAGTCATAAAATTGGAATCTTGCATGTTGTTAGTGGGAATGTAAAATGACACCATTACCGAGGTATTGCAGTACCCCCAAAACTGACATGCAGAACAGCAGAGGGAGAGTTCAGCAGGTAGGCACTTGCCTCGCACTCAGTCAGTCTGGGTTTGATCCCAGGCACCACACCCCATATAGTCCCCCAGAGTCCCACCAGGAGTGATTCCTGAGCATGCATCCAGAATAAAAATAAGCTGGCAAAAAGAAAAAGAGAACCAACTCCCAGACTCAGTAAAACCTATGGTAATTACAGGAGAGAAAGCATGTGAGAGAGAGAGAGAGTGAGAGAGATGGAGGGAGGGAGGGAGAGAGGGAGAGGGAGACAGAGAAAGAGAGAAAGAGAGAAAGAAAGGGAGAGAGGGAGAGAAAGAGGAAGAGAGAGGGAGGGAGGGGGAGGTAGAAAGGAAGAGAGAGAAAGAAAGGGAAAAAGAGAGAGGGAGAGAGTGTGTGTAGTGGGTAGAAGGACCCAGAAAGATCTTTTGGTGGTGAGACGACAATGGAACTTTGGTGGTGGGATAAGTGTCAATTAACACATATAGAAGTGCCAAATTAAACCCTTGAAATTCCTTAACATTTTAAATTAATGAAAAAAAAGCAATGGAAAAATTTAAATGAATGAAATAAAGAACAAAAGCCAGTTTCTCTAAGGAAGAGAAAGCAGAAACAACGTCCGATGAGAACAAATCCCAGTCTCCAGACCAGTTTGAGTGTTTCAAAGGGCACTTTGGGCTCTGGCCACTACATGGGCTGGCTTGTCTCTTGTCATCCCCATAACTGGAAGATGGAGGCTGCCAGACCTACAGATAGGTGAACACATGCAGAGATGGAGAGAGTGACACGTGCACACACACACACACACACACACGTGCAGGTATATGATCAGCAATACAGTCTGATAGCTAAAATGCTGAGTAGTAATAAGCGTTGACACACACTCTGTCCGTCCCCTCTGAAGTTCACTCCAGCTGCTTTTTAAACCCCAGGGACACTGCAGAGACTTCGGTGACTACTTGTCTCGGGACACGGGTATCCAAATAATTTCAATAAGACTTTACACTTTGGGGCTGGAGTAGTACGGCAGGGAGGGCACTTGCCTTGCACGCAACTGACCGGGGTTCAATCTTTGGCATCTATATGGGGCCCCAAGTACCGCCAGAAGTAATTCCTGAGCACAGAGCCAGTAGTAACCCCTGAGCATCAAGGGGTGTGTCCCTCCACCCCGTCCCCATTAAAGACTTTACACTTTTCCTTTAAAGGTTATGGTTTATAAGGTTTGAGATAATGAGTCAATTTTCCCCCAGGTCCTATTTCAACAATTCCTTCAGAATTAAAATGTCTTCATAGGGTCCTGCTAATAAGCAGAATTTCTCTTTGTCATTAAATCCATCTAAACTCTGTTTGACTCATAATTACCAGTAGCCCCTCTGCAATTTCCACCCCCATCACTAGCCACCTCCTATTGTTTTGCACAGGAACTGCAGGAAGGTGTGTTCTCCCCTCCCACGGCTTGAATCTTTAAACAGCTGCTCATGTTGAGGAAGACTCAGGAGGAGGAAAAGCGGAGAGAGATTTCATGCATTTTGCATGCACTGTCTCGGGCACCCTCTCTGCCTTCAGTTTGTCAGCATAAATCTCATTAGAGTCCTGGGCAAATGCCATTTTTCTTGGTAGACACCCAGAGTACGTGACTATTAGAAGTCAGAAGTTCACTTAGAATTATATAAAATCATAGTGCATTTAGTTGCTGCATTGCTCTTGCACATTCATAATTCAAGCCAAAACCAAAAACAAAGAGGTAAAAGCAGGTCTTTCCAAAGCTTCCCTCCATACAGAGGACAAGTGAATGGCAAACAGGCTGGTCTGGCCACCTCTCCTGCGCTGAGTTCCTTGGCACGGCAATCATCATATTCTGATTACAAGGCATCGAAAGCCATCTTCCCTCTTAGAACAATATTCAGGAGGCAGAGTCTTGACTCCCCATATCTTTGCTGTTGGTACCAGTGCAACTAACTTAGAGAAAAATACAACCATGCCAATTAGGCTCACTCGTGACTGCTCTCAATTCAGTTCTCATGCGAGCCAGAGATCCTCTCACATTACTAAGGTCCACGTGTATTCCTTTCTTGACATCTGCTTCGTGCCTGCTCCAACCACCACACTCCCACGCCTCACTCCCCACCCCCTCATCGGATTGCTTTGCTTCTGGCTTCACTGTGCACTCATGTCTGGGTACCACTCCCCAATCTCCCCATCACTGTAGATGGCCAGACCACAATCCCTGTAAAATTGGCTCCTCCTTGAATATCTCATCCTCACCATCGCATTCCTCCTCATCTCTTTCCGTCCTACTCAATGACTCTGCAATTTCCCCTTCTGAGTAAACACTTTTCTTCCACGGCTTTCACCCATACTGCTGTTCCTTGTATTAGCAGATAAACACAAAAGCCTCACAACCTCTAAGATGCTATTCCCTTGCTCTGCTCTTCTTTACAGATGAAGCTTCTGGGTGGCTCTTAGCTGCAGATCAGAGCTCCTCATCCCAACCCCAATCACAGCAGCTCTTAGCTAGATTCAGAAGAGACAGGTGTGGCCCACTTATATGTTCAGTCTCTCAGTGCACCTGGGAAAGACCTTGTGAAGGGGGACAGAAACAGGGAAGTAGGCTGAAGCTATTGGAGGAGCCCCTGGAGAAGCAGTTGCTGCTCCAGAGGGATTTCTGTGAGCAAAGGCTTGGAGGCAAGAGCATTTTCTGTGGGGCCGGAGCAATAGCACAGTAGGGACAGCGTTTACCTTGCATTCAGCCAACCTGGGTTCAATCCCGGAATCCCATATTGTTCCCTGAATATAACCAGGAGTAATTCCTAAGTACAGAGTCAGGAGAAACCCCTGAGCATTGCTGGGTGATCAAAAAAAGACAAAGAAAAAAAAGGAACATTGTGTTCCAAGCATTGGTGAGTGACATCCTGGGATGAGGTTAGCGACAAGGGGGATGAAAGGCTGAACAGGAAGAGACACATCTCTAATGCACAAGACAGAGATTTGATCTTGACCACAGAGTGCCACTGATGTGCCTGTAAGGTAGGTGTGACAGGTGTGGGAGCACTGTGGAAGGAGGATTCCATAGGCAGGAGTGGAGGAGGCACTGGGGATTCTCCATAGGGTTAGAGCTCCTGCCTTGCAGGCATAAGGCCCCAAGTTTGACCCCAGGGGCCAACCCACATGCTACATTCAATTGAGGCTACATTGGAAGGGTGGGGTTCCTGAGCCACATAAAGGTGTGTGTGAGCACAGCCAGGTGTGTATCTCTGTGACCATCACAGCACTTCAACAAGGAACTAGAGGAGGAAAAAAAGGAAAGATCAATAAAACTGCCCCTCTGAAAAACATCAGAGACTTCCAAAATTAGCTGTAATTCTTCTACATTTGGCATGTCCACCTTGGGCAAAAATCTGACACAACAGGATCCAGTAGTATGCAGACTTGGAGACCGGGTTCCAGTAGAGTATGGACCCTACAGTAAGGTTGGGAGAGGTCACCCCTGTCTGATGTGCTGGTGGCTCAGACCCACTTTCCAATAGTATCTTACCCCTATGCCAATAGTGTAATAAAAAGTAAATAATCGGTTCAGGGCCTCAGAGATAGCACAAGGGATAAGGCCCTTGGTTGGCATGCACCAACCCTAATTCAATCCCGGCACCATGTGTGGTCCCCAAGCACCACCAGGAGAGACCCCTGAGCACAGCAGCTGATGCTCTTCAGATGAATATTTCTGCTTCAAGTTCCAGAGAAAGTGAGGGCTTGCTGTGGGTTGAATCATAGTCTCTACTGTTCCTTGGGTTATCCTGAATTTGTGTAGGGATTCCAGCACTCCTTAAGAGGGCTCGCAGGATTGGGAACCAGGAGTTCAGCACAACCTCTCCTTGCCCCTGTGGTAGGGTATCTTTCCTGGGGGACAATCTCTCTCTCCTATTCACCTTGGTGTGACCCCTTTTAAAATTATTTTTGTAATTTTTAAAAATTCACTTATTTTAGTGATGACAAAATTCTAGAGTTGAAGCTGACTAGAAGACAGAAAAGCTCTCGGTGCTTTTATACCTTCCCATGGAAATTGTCTGTCCAGGCTTCAAGTTGGCTTCTGTACAGGCTAGCCCACATTTGGGACTAGATTTGTTGCTCACAAGAGGAGCTAGATCAGATTCTCCTGCTCTATCATCTTGGAGTCCTCCTTTTCTGTGAATATTTGTTATTGCTACAACTATGTGCATGCCCATTCATATCTTTAATCATAATAAAGAAATTGTGATGTCCAAATGCTGGTCCTAGGTCAAAGAGAATTCAACAGCTGAGCACATGCATTGCAGGCATGTGCAACGCTCAGGTTTGATTGTTGGGGTCATGTTGCAGTACAATGTTGCCTGGGGCCTCTGCATCTTGCCTGGAGTTGCCTCCTGCAGGTCACTTTGTAGATGGGGCAGGACAGTTTGAATGTGGCAGTATATCACACCATGTATTCTATGTTAGCTGGTATAAATATTTTCTCTCATGCTGCCACAATCATTGTGGGACTAGCTAGATCTTACCAGTATATTTACCTGGTCGTGCTGGATCTCTAAGTAATTAGACCAGAGAGAAATGCTGTTTGCCTCCAAGCAAGCATGCATGGCTCTCTAATAAGTCTAAAGGCTAATGTACAAAATAACTATGAAGTAAAGATGAGACTAGAATATCCATTGGTACAGATATATGCTTCTCCTCCACTCTACTCTACAGGGGCACTTCCAAGGCAGATTTTGGTTGGGCAGCATTAACATCTCAAAGGACCTGAGAGAAGTTCACTGTATCACTGTCTTCCCGTTCATCATCGATTTGCTCAAGCGGGCACCAGTAACATCTCTATATGTCCTATCTCATGCAAGTAGAGCCCAAGGACACCTGCTTGCTACAGGAACATAAAGAGCCTCAAACCATTCCATCAGGTCATGGGGATGAGGTCTATAATTGTTACTGGTATCTGGCATTCCACCCGGCAGAACCTCACAACCAGCCAGGCGACCCCCCCCCCACCCACTCCATGGGTGCCGCCATTTTCCACATCCGGACTTCCCTCTCTTCAGAACTCCACCCAGCCGACCAGCCCATCACAGCCCGGATCATCGACACCCACCCTGCAGCAATCTCTTCCTCAATCCAGCCCAGGTATGCTGGTCCAGAGACTCAGACACGGGGCAGAGCGGTTCCTTGCTCTCCCTGTGCCCAGCCGTTCATGAGGCAGTCGGGAGGCATGGTGGGCCCTAGCCTTTGGCCCACCACCCCGGCAGAACCTCACAACCAGCCAGACGACCCCCCCCCACCCACTCCATGGGTGCCGCCATTTTCCACATCCGGACTTCCCTCTCTTCAGAACTCCACCCAGCCGACCAGCCCATCACAGCCCGGATCATCGACACCCACCCTGCAGCAATCTCTTCCTCAATCCAGCCCAGGTATGCTGGTCCAGAGACTCAGACACGGGGCAGAGCGGTTCCTTGCTCTCCCTGTGCCCAGCCGTTCATGAGGCAGTCGGGAGGCATGGTGGGCCCTAGCCTTGGCCCACCACCCCCGGCAGAACCTCACAACCAGCCAGACGACCCCCCCCCCACCCACTCCATGGGTGCCGCCATTTTCCACATCCGGACTTCCCTCTCTTCAGAACTCCACCCAGCCGACCAGCCCATCACAGCCCGGACCGCGCGGCGCAAGCGCGCCGTTCATCAATAAATGTTTTATTTGGAGGTGTTTAAATAATATGCCTTCCGCACGGCAAGCCTAGCAAGCTGCTCGTGTTGTATTTGACATGCCAAATGCCAGTAACAATTATATTAGGTCATTCCCATGACCTAATATAATGGTTTGAGGCTCTTTATGTTCCTGTAGCAAGCCGATGCCCTTTGCTCTACTGGCATGAGACAGGACATATCGAGATATTACTGGTGCCCGCTCTAGCAAATAGATGATTAACGGGAAGATCGTGATCGTGATCGTGATCGTGATCTGGCATATCAAATACGACACGGGTAGCTTGCCAGGCTCTGCCGTGCGGGTAGCATACTCTTGTAGTCATCTCAAAATTGAGCATTTATTGATGAACTGCACGGCCGCTTGCGGCCGCGTGAGCCGGGCTGTGATAGGCTGGTCTGCTGGGTGGAGTTCTGATGAGGGGGAAGTCCAGATGTGGAAAATGGAGGTCCTCATAGAGTGGGGGGGTCGTCTGGCTTGTTGTGAGGCTCTGCTGGGGTGGCGGGCCAGGGCTAGAACCTGCCATCCCTCCTGGGCACCTCATGAGTGGCTGGACACAGTGAGAGTCAGTAGCAGTTCTACCCCATGTCTGTCTCTGGATCAGCATACCTGGGCCGGATTAAAAAAAGACTGCAGCAGGGTGGATCTGGATGAGCCGGGCTGTGATAGGCTGGTCTGCTGGGTGGAGTTCTGACGAGGGGGAAGTCTGGATGTGGAAAATGGAGGTCCTCATGGAGTGGGGGTCGTCTGGCTTGTTGTGAGGCTCTGCTGGGGTGGTGGGCCAGGGCTGGAACCTGCCATCCCTCCTGGCCACCTCATGAGCGGCTGGACACAGTGAGAGCCAGTAGCAGCTCTACCCATGTCTGTCAGAAGTTACCTGAGGGGTAACTTGAGAGAAGTTACCTGAGGGGTACCATGAGAGAAGTTACCTGAGGGGAATTGACGCCATCTGCTTCCTGTCGGTGTGGGCAGTCTATGTTGAAGGATATAAAAACTGTAGCCTACTTTCTTCCATGCTCTTTCTCTCTTTTGCCTTTGGCTTTTTGCCCTCTCCTCTCTGTTCTCCTCCCTGTTGGGGCTTAACACGTGGTGGTGGCCATCTTGGCCTGGGGTTCTAAACCTACACCTGACCAGGGCCTAGCCGGGAACCCAAAGTCCAGAGTTTTCCTATTGTTGGATTGTATACCAGAACCTGTGAGAGTAAAGTCTTTTGAAACTTTTCCGGATTCTCATGTTTTTCTCAGTCTGCTGGCTGTCAATCTCCTGGGGCAGAAGGGGGATCCCCTGACCCTGCTCCCAGATTTTGTTGGAGCACTCAGCATTCCCGACAAATGGAGGTTCCACCGAGATTCCTGTTCTGCTCCTGGATTTTGTCAGGGTGACCAGCATTCCCCGACAGTGTCACACAGTTCCCCAAGCCCAGCCAGCCATGATTCCCGAACACCAAGCAGGAGGTTGCCTTTGAGCACCACTAGGTATGGCCCCAAAGCAAACAAAAACAAAACAAAACAAAAAAAGGCTAAAAGACTGGCCTCTCTAAAGGGAAATGAAAACCGGAAATGGCACCCAACCAGACAATTTAATGAAAGCAGGAAAAATCATTTCTGCCTTCATTAACCTGACCTTTCTGAGTCACTATGGGATGTATCTCACGCCACCATTCTCTCACAGCATAAGTCTTTTTCTTGGGGGTCTGGAGGAATGTTGGGGCCATCCTCAGAGGTTCATAGGGTGTTCACCTTGCTCTGTGCTCAGGAATCACTCCTGGTGGTACTCGACGGATCTTATGGGATGCCAGGGATCTAACCCAGGTTGACTGTGTGCAAGGCAAACCTTAATCCCTGTACTATCTCTCCAAGACCCCCAAATTCTGTAATGGAAGCAGAAGAGCAGGTAGCCAGCACCTTAGCAGCAGTGAGAAATGGGGACTAGCATAGCAAGACCCTCTGGGGGCCCAGCAGAGTCCTGTGGAACAGCCATGGGACAAAAAGCCATGGGGAAAAGTCAGGGGGGAAAAGCCATGACAGGAAATGTTTAGAGTCCAAAGGGCTCAAAGTAAAACGATGAAAGAAAGGCTCGTAGAAGGCTTTGCGTCCTCTTTGCTTTAGTACTAAGGAACCCTCGTTCCTCGTTGCTGCCAGGAAGAACCTTGAGGCTATCTGAGCCATAGGATTCTGACCAGCTCTCCACTCCCCTTCCCCTCACCCAGCAGCCCCAATCCAGGAGGGGATAAAATCTGCTGGCCCTGGTCAGAGCAATAATACAGCAGGCAGGGCACTTCCAACCTGAGCTCAATAACCAAACACCACACGTGATCCCCTGAACCCCACCAGGAGCAATCCCTGAGTGCACAGCCAGGCATAAGCCCTGAGCACAATCTAGTGTGTCCCACCCTCAATTTAAAAAAAGACAAAATAAAAAAAGATACCCCCCCAATTAAAATGACAAAACACAGCCTTGCCAAGGTTGTTATTACCGTAATGATACTCCTGTCTTAAACAGAAACCTCTTGACTAGTGCAGCATCCTGTCAAGATACCAGAAGGGTCAGGGTACATGGCCAGCATGTGCCTGGGCCCAGTTACTTCCTGGCACTGTATGGCCCCAAGCATCACTAGGAAGCTCCCAAGCACCACCCAGTGTTTCCCTAGTAGTCTCAGTATCGCGAGGCCAAAGTAGTACCAGATCCTTGGTTCCTTGTATTGAACTGCTACCCAGTTGTCGGAGAATGGCTGGGAGTGAATGGGAGTTTCTGAGCACTGCTTGTGAGCGCCCCTGCCCACAAAGAGACACCAAAAAATCCCCTTTGGTTCTCTGACTAGTGATTGTGATTTGAGAAAGCCTCTCTCAGCTTCTCTGAGGTAGGGTGGGCAGGGGGCTGCAGGGCTCTACATGTTTATATTCCTGCAGTGTCGGGGATGCCGCTGGGGTCCCTGACAGTGTCAGGACAGTTCTCTTCTACCTCCGAGGACATCGGGAAACGGGTGAAAATTCACGGAGTCCGCACAATGCCAAAAAAGCTTTTAATAGTACAAAAGCTCTTCCACAGCAATCCAATACAATGAAAGAACTCTAGCTCTGGTCCGAACTTAGACCATACAAAGAGCCTAAGTCTACCACCAAAGAGAGAGGATCTCACCAGAGAAGAGTCCTACCCAAAAGAAGGAGCAAAGGCCAAGGGGCCTCAAGTCCGTCCCCTTATATACACCAAAGTAATCTTATCTGTGACAGGGTGGGTCCTGTCAGCAAAGAACCCTAAACAGATTGTAGAAGGGTCCTGTCACACACTATTACAGGTATAAACAAAGATTATGCCAAGGACTAATCACTTTACATATGATTATCTCTTATGTAATACACTGGGAGAGAGAGAGAGAGAGAGCTGATATAAAGTAATACATCTTCATTTCATGAGTTTCATGTAATCTAGATGGTACCACAAGGTCCTTCTTATTTATTATCTGCACCAGGGTGATTCTGAGTATCTTGTTCTCCGTATACTGAAAGGGTCACACTCGCCTGCTTGAGAGCAAACTAATATGATCCTTCCTATAATCTTCCTATAGTCTCAACGTAGTAGCCAGGGTGGTATCTCCTGGTAAATTCTAATTGTCCCACACTAGGTGCAGTGGGTATAAAGAGGAGCTGTGCCCAATCTAGAAAACATAGAAGTCTTTTTTTTCCCCAAATTTTATTACACCACTTTTATACATACAATTGCAAGATGCTCATGTAGAGTTTTGGTTATACAGTGTTCCAACCCCCATCCTTCCACCCAAACCCATCTCCCATCACCAATGTCCCCACCTCCCTCCCCCTCCCACACCTCAACTACTTGGAGGGTTCTGTATGTCTTTTCTCTCCTCTCTATCTCTCCCTCCCGCCTAACTTTCCCACACATCGTAGAATGCAGTACATTAAAGGACATAACTGTTTCCACTAGATTGATGGACTGCGCAGCTGCAAGTGGCCGCACGACTTAGGGGCCTCATGGTCAGCATCTGGACAGCAAAGGTGGCGGCTAGTGTGGTAGGCGAGTCTCATCCAGCTGCTTCTGGGACCCCCCAGAGGTGATGGGCCCGAAACCATAGAAGTCTTAGTAGATGTATAAGTCAGAAGTTATTCAGAGTCCAGGTGACTTCTGTAACTGCTACGCCCTCTAGCAGTGTTTACATAGAAGAGAGCTCTCATTAGAATGAACCTAGGCTTAAGTAGATTAAACTGTGAGTGGGTAAAACAGCAAAGCTCCCAGATTAGCTAAACCTGTCATCCAACACTGCAGACTCCCAAGTTGTGAGTAAGCAGCCTCCAGTTTCTCTGCAGGGCCTATCTGAGGGTCACCCCTCTTCATACATACAACCCAACCTAATATTGTTAAGTTGCTTCAGCGAAATTCATTAGTTTCTCTGCTACTGCCACGTCCTGGTGCCTTTTGTGTGCCAGGTTTCAGGCAAGGCACTAGTCTGGGAAAGGTCCCATCACTCCAGGCAAGGGGCACAGCTGACTCCTCAGATGAGCAGACCCCACAGAGTGTTCCAGAAATTGAGCTAACAATTGAAAATGGAGGATTATAAGTGTAGATCCTTAGTTCTGGTTTCTACCCCAAAATGAAGGATCTGGCATCCCTGGACCACTTCCTTCAAGGCAACTTCATGTGGGAGCTAAATGCCCCTTCCCTAGACACAACCCAACTCCCCATATACTCCCACACACTCCAAACCAAAGCTGTCCACTCATCACCTGCCAGGGATGGGGCTGAACGTAACCCAGGCTGGCGTTTCCTTGAAGCACCAGAAGACAGAGCCCAGAAAGCTCATGAGACATCAGCTTCAAAAAGAAAATAAAAGACAACAACAATAAATGCTGAAGGACACACCCAACAGAGGACAGTTACTGAGATGGTGACATGCCATCATCTCCAAGGTATCTGCGACCAGAGAGGCAGACAACAACAGCAGCAAGGTCTTAATGTGATCCTGAGAGTCACAGAATTACGTCAGCTCTTCCTTACTTGGAAAATGGGTCACGCAGAGGGAGACATTGAAGCATTTACTGTCTCATTAGAAAGAAGGATGACCCATTTCTAGCTGAGGAGGAAACGCAGTTAATGATTGCAGACTTGGGGGACACGAGACTCTGCGGTCCCCAGCGGTGCCCAGTGCTCAGACTCTACCTTCCTGCACACACTGTCCCCTCTGCTGGCACTGATGAGGGCCATGGGCTCAGAGAGAGCCTCTGCCCCTGAGCTGAGGGCGTCCCTTGCAGGGGCTTACTGCCCCAGCCCCCAGGCAGGCTGCTCACTAGGAACATCTAAGTGGTGCAAAGGCCTGACCCTCTGTCTCCATCCGCAGAGACGCCATCTCCAAAGAACAGCCATTGCAAACGGAGCCGAGTGCTCCGAGGCATCTTCACTGCAGCTCGACTCATCTGGCTGCCCAGAGCTGCCCTGGACTCTCTCCCCCTTACACTGTCCACTCAGAAATCTCCATTTTAGGATGCTTCCCAGAAAACCCAACCGAAGCCCCATTAAATAACAGATTCTGGTAGAAGCTGACAATGGGTGCTGTTAGGATTCAACTGTGTCCGCTCTCCACCAGCTTCCGGTTGAAAGTTCTTACCTGCAGAGTCCCAGAGAGCTTGTCCGGTGATCAGGTTTTTACAGAAAGGGTTATGAAAGGGTTTTTACAGAGAGAGACATGATTGGCATACTGCTAGAAGCAGGAGATCTGCACTCAGGCACACGAATAGGGCCCCAGGGAGAAGATGGTAAAGTGGCTCAGGTATGTGGCGCTGACAGTACACACCAACCCTCCATACTGTGGAGGGAGCCTGGCCTGTGCACCACAGTTTCAGGCTTGTGGCCTTCAGAACGATCCATCTCTGCTACTATTCCTGCAGCCAGTTCTCCTCTTGGAGAGCAAGTCTGGGAAACGAGCACAGAAACTGAATTCTCTGGGCCAGAGGATGGCTGCCAAAGGGGATGGTTTCTCAGTGGCAAACATCCAGTGGCCAGATCACGGGTTACAGAGCACAAAACAGAATTCTGCCATGCAGGAAACTTTGTCACGGCTGAACAACTAGATAGTAGGTGCCTTTTGAGATGGTAAATATGAAGCACATGGACTCACCCTTGAGGCCCTTTTGCCAAACTTCAATCTCAACACGTCTTTCACCCAGCTACAGAGGGGAAAGATGGGGAAATTAGACCATTCAAAATATTGAACAGAGGGCGGAACAATAGCACAGCAGGTAGGGCATGTGCCTTGCACGCAGCCAACCTGGATTTGATCCCGGCATCCCATATGTCCCTCCGAGCACTGCCAGGAGTAATTCCTGAGTGCAGAGCCAGAAGTAACCCCTGAGCATTGGCGGGTGACCCAAAAAAGCAAAAAAATATATGTATATGTGGGACATTCTGCAGAAAACTAGCTCTGTCTCTTCAAAATGTCAGCATCAAATGTTAGTGCATATTCTAAAGACAGCCAGAACAATAACTACCAATACAATACAATCAGCTGAATTGAATTCTGCTTTTAAAAAATAAAATATAGGGCCGGAGCAATAGCCCAGCAGGTAGGGCGTTTACCTTGCACACGGCCGACCTGTGTTGGCCCAGGTTCGATCCCCAGCATCCCATATGGTCCCCGAGCACCACCAGGAGTAATTCCTGAGTGCAGAGCCAGGAGTAACCCCTGAGCATCGCCAGATGTGACCCAAAAAAGCAAAAAAAAAAAAGTCAAATATAGGCCTCAAAGATAGCACTTGCATGCAGCTGGCCCTGGCTCAATCCCCAGCATGCTATGATCCCCAAGTACCACCAGGAGTCAACCCTATGCTCAGAGCCAGAAATAAACCCTAAGAACTGCTGGATGTTGTCCCAAACATATACACAATAATCAAATGTAAAAGATCAGTTTAGAACTGTAGAAATTTGAATATAAAATAAATATTAATCAAGTTATGATAATGTTTCTTTTTTAGAATATTCCTGAGGAATTATTTAGGAATGATATCTGAAACTTAGTTTTGAATGACTGAGAAAAAAAATTACATAGAAAACAAAATTGTAAAATGTTAATAACTTTGTCCAGTAATAGATATGCAACTGTTCACTGGATTATTCTTTAAAAAATTCTCTGCATTTGCACAGCTGGTAGGGTATTTACCTTTCACACAACCGACCTTGTTTGATCCCTGGCACCCCATATAGTCCATGGAGCCTGCCAGGAGTGATCTCAGAGAGCAGAGCCAGCAGTTAAGCCCTGAAAAAGGCCAGGTGTGGCCCCAAAACAAAACAAACAAACCAACAAACAAAATCTATGCATTTGACAGATGACTGAATAGAGATGCTATGGTATATATACAAAATCTCAAAAGAGATGAACAAATTACAGAGATGCATCTGGATTCCAGGCAAAGCTGAGTCATACAGGGCACCCCAGAGGGAACTAGTGAGCTCAGCACCTGCCCAAACAAAGCCCTGGCAGACAAAAGCTCCATACTCCACAATATCCTCAATCCACCATGCTGCCAGCTGGACTCCACTGCTCTTGACAAGCCTCATCCAGAAGATAATTTGCTGAAAACCTCAGGTATGCAGCTTTTGTGACTGAAATCTCCAGGTTTTCAAGGAGTCAGGGATAGGCTACCTCCCCACATCTCCCTTACTTCCAGAAGTTCTGGCAGTCACACACATGCCCAAAGTTGCCAACAGTTAAAAATTTAACTCCAATTGTATCACTCCATTAAAATTTTGGGGTTTCCTGGAGCTCACCTGTGCAACATCTCAACTCTACAGCACTGATAAACCAGAAGTAGCACAGCAGATTGGATGGGATGTAATATAGAAGACAACCAATCTTGATTAGCAAAACATAAACACAGGAATAAATGTCAAAAAGGGCTGATGCCAACATAGAACTGAGCATTAAATACAGGCAAAAAATGCACATGATGGCTTCCAAGTGTATGTAGTGCAACCCACAATGTGTAGGAGAAGGAAGGGGTGAGAGAGGGAGAGAGAAAAGAGATAAAGAACCTGCCATTTCAGCAGGCTATGGAGAGGGGAGGGAATTGGGGACATTGGTGGTTGGAAATGGGAACTGGTGGAGGGCGGGTGCTGGAACACTATGTGACCAAAACCTCCAAACATGAACAACATTGTAATTGTATATTTCACGATGGTATAATAAAATGTTTAATTAAAAAAAAAGCATAAACACAGAAGCTTAACCTGAACAACAGCTTAGCAATCTCTTATATAAGGGTTTAATATCTCCATGGTGAGGTACAACATCCTCCACTAACTTTCTTCTAAGGAAATATTTTTATCATTCTTTAATAAAATTATTTATAACAGGAAATATAAAATAAATTATCGAGGGCCTGAAATGGAGGTAGGCTTAAGGGTAGTTGGAAAAATTGGAGATAACGGAGGTGGGAAGGAGCAATGGCGGTGGAATTGGTTTTACTATATTGAATGTCTGTAACAAATTATCAAAAGCAACTTTATAAATTAGTGCTTATATAGTGTAAAAGGGAAATAAAATTTTAAAAATTTAAATAAAGATAAAAATATTGTACATATACATACTGGAATACTGTTGGCAGTAAGGAAGATGAAGTCATCAATTTGCTGAAACATGGATGGGTCCAGAGAGTATCATGCTGAGTGAAATGAGTCAGAGGGAGAAGGACACACACAGAATGATCTCACTCATATGCAGGATAAAAAGAACCATATTAGGGTAATAACTAATGCCAAAAGGCAACAGAAATGAAAAGTATAACTGACCCTAGTAGAAACTTTGCCAGTGGGGAGGGTGGAGAAGACAGATCAGGGGAGGACCCACGAGGACAATAATGGAGGGAGGAGGTCACTCTGGACCAGGACTGGAGCTGAAAGAAGGGAAAGTGATATGCATGTATCATTATTGATAACCAGAGTGACTAAAGGTGGAAAAAGAAAAGTGTCTCTGACAAAGCGGCAGGCTGGGGGTCAGAAAGGGAATCGGAAGACACTGGTGAAGGGAAGCTGTGCTGATAAAGACATTTGTGTTGGAACACTGCACACATGAAGCGCAATCGTGAATAATTTTATAACTTCTTAATTCACAATGATTCAGTAAGAAATAAAAGAAACCTTGCATTTGACATTTTTATGTTACACATTGTAGAAAAATGGGGAAGTGTCACCCAAAGAGTCAAGACACAAATTGGAAATATCACCAATAGTCAACCAATAGGTTAACACACCGGTTGGTCAAACTTCAGATGCAGAACACCCAGAACAGCCAAGCAACAGATGGCTCTGCCCTTGCTTTTGCTGACTTGACGTTACTTAAGTGATCAGAGCTAAGTAAATGCATTCTCCTTTCTGCTCACAAGTAAGCTCACCCTAGACTAAGTGAAAAAGACAAAGACAGATAAATAAATCACGTCAGAAGACAGATGTGGCTGGCTGCCATGTCGACTCATCCACTGGTCTTGTTCTACTGATTCATGACTAAGTCTCCCAGGAGAGGCAGGCTAAGCAACTGAAAGTCATGGAAATACCAGTCCCCAGGGCTGAAAACTCTGGGGTGCCCTCAGGAGGTGGGTAGAAGAATAAACACCCTGAGGATGTCTGGCAGCAGCACCCACACCTGCCACTGCAGCCATGCCAAGGGCTCAATTCCACCACTTCATGAATATTCTCTGCAGAGATACCAAATTGCAGAAAACTTCAGGTACCCAGTGCCCAGGCTGAGATCTCTGGGGTCTTGCTGGAGTGGAGGTGGGAAGCCTATCCCCACCTCATCCCATTTTTGGACCCCCAGCAGCTAAGCCCATGTCCCATAGCCTCCACCCTATCAATCATTGGCCCAGATCATATATTCTTAAGTCTCTGGACACCTCCTGATTCCTCAGTCCTGGAACTGCAGTAGGAGCACAGCAAATTAGACAGGGAAGTAATATAGAAGTCAACTAAACTTAACAAAAACAATAACATGAAAGATTTAATTAGCAGCTTAGTGAATCCTTAGACAAGGACTTAACATCCCTATGGTGAGATACAACAATTTTCACACAAAATATTGATTTTAAACGTATCAATTTTAATATTGGAGCTTTTATCTAATCAATTTTCACTCTAAACTTGAATCAACAACTGTGGCTTTTGTCTACATTTTTAAAATAATAAACAAATTTAAAAAATAAAAATGACAGATGTAGCTGTATTAAGCTCGAGTCTAGTCTTATCTGTAAAATGGGAGGCCCAAACAAATGTGGAAGGACTGTATGGAGATTAAAGATAAAGCCAGCCAAGACTGTGCTGAGCCATAGAGAGACGGCAAACGGCAACCTTTATAGCCTCTGCTATTGTGACCATGAGCAGCAGGACCAACAGTGGGGACCCAGATGACCAGAACTAAGACTGTCCCATCCCAAAGCTGCTCTCAAGGTAGAACTGAGCTACAATGCCCTTGCCCCAGGGGAACAGCTCAAGCACCAAGTTTTCTAATAAGTATCAACCAGGGGAATTCTCACCCTCTCATACAAAAAAAAAAAAACAGTGTAATAATGTGGCTTACATTGAGGACAGTACATTCAGATTTAGGATAATCACCAAGAAGACTTCAATAGGGCATTTTCGATGTTCTAAAACAACAACAACAACAACAACAACAACAACAAAGCCAAGTTGGGTCAAGATTTTGAGATACTGGCCCAAGAACTGCCCCAGGGCAACCGGCCATATCATGCAGAGACTCAGACACAATGGGGAGAGCTGGCATCTGGCCCTCCCTAGCTCAGCTGACCATGAGGCTCCCCAAGTTGCATGGATACTTGGCCATGCAATACATTAAACTAGTGAAACCAATCATGTCCTAGAATATATTACAATGCACAATGTGTAAGAAAGGGAAGCAAGAAGGAGAGAGAGAGAAGAGAGAGAGAGAAAGAGAGAAAGGAGATACATAACCCACCACGGAGGCCAGCTGGAGGAGGGGGGAGGAAGGTGGGGACACATAAAGCCAAAGAAAAATATTTCTCTAGGGGGGAAGGGATGTGGTTCAGTGGTTAAGCATACACCTTGCATATCCACGGCCCTGGACTCAGCCCCGCACATGGCAAAATAAACAGAAAGCAACTCCCCTGAATGCAAACACTGGCCAGAAAGCAACCCCACCCCACAGCTGTGCACAGTTCATATCAGAGAGCAGGTGGAGTTAAGGGAATGCTGGGGCCATGACGGTGGCATAGTGGAACTTCCACTGTTGGAGGGAAAGCAAATTGGTGTGATCATTTTGGGAAAAGCTGCAGCACTTCCTCAAGAAGCTAAAGATAGAGCTTCCATCTGTCCAGAGAGACACTCTCAGCATCAAACTACAGAATATGAAAACATGAACCAAAAATAAGGATTGATCTACCCAATGCATATTATAATTAGCAACTGCACAAATACAGAAGAAATCTAAGTGTCCATTGAGAGGTGAATGGATAAAGAAGACGTAGTATGTTTACACAATGGAATACTATCCAGATCTTTTTGAAAGATGGAATTTTGCCATTCATGATGAAAATGGAAGAAGCTCCATAAGTTTTGCAAAGCAAACTAACTAAGAAAGAAAAAGACCAGGCCTTGTTTGTATGCAGTCTAAAGATAACAAATTGGTCCACAGCAGAGCAAAAATGAGACAAACCAGCGGACAGAACCAACTGAACTGAGGCAAAAAAAGGAAGTAGTGGATAATGTGGGGATATGAAATTTTTGAAGCAGTTGCTATAATTCTGGTCATGGTGGGCTTAGAAAAAATGACAAGAAAACTTTCCTGAGCATTAGAAATAAACCCTCCCATTTGCCATCAGAAAGAAGTCAGGACATCCTCAGAGCTCCGGGCTCAAGGGCTCAAGGGCTCTTGATATTTAGAATACAACCTCGAAGATTGTATTATTTAGAATACGACCTTGAAGATACCTCCCAATGGAAAACCAGCAGGACAGTTCTATGTTCAAAAGGGGAGACATCCACAACATTGGCAACTATCGCCCCATCTGCCTGTTGTCCATCATCTACAAGCTGTTTACACGAGTCATCCTGAACAGGATTGACAGAACACTAGATGAAGGACAACCATGCGAGCAAGCTGGCTTCCAAAAAGGATTCAGCCCAATAGACCATATCCACACAGTAACCAAGCTCATTGAGGTTTGTAGGGAGTACAAGATGCCGCTCTGTCTCACATTCATTGATTTACAGAAAGCCTTTGATTCAGTCATCGAAGCCCTAGCCAAACAGGGTGTTCAAACCCAATACATCAAGGTCCTTCGTGAGCTGTATTACGGATTCACCACCAGGATCTCACCATTCTACAAAGAAGTGATCATTGATGTCAAAAGAGAGGTTCGACAGGGTGATACCATTTCACCAAAACTCTTCAGCGCCACCCTCGAGAACATCATGCAACAATTAGAATGGGAAGGAATGGGAGTGAAGATAGATGGTCGGCAACTACACCACCTCCGCTTCGCTGATGACATCGTTCTAATAACAACAAACATTAGCCAAGTGGCACAAATGCTGGCTGACTTCGACTGAGAATGTGGAAAGATAGGTCTACAGCTGAATCTAAAGAAAACTTTATGAAAAATGAACTAGTTCCAGAGGCCCCATTCACTCTCAATGGAACAAACATCTCTGAATGAAGCAGTTATGTGTACCTAGGTCAAGAAGTCATCATGATGAACGACCTAAAACCTGAGCTGCGCAGGAGGAAGAGAGCGGCATGGAACACCTTCAAGAGCATCGAAGAAATAGCTAAAAGGACAAAGAACCTCCAGCTCCGGGCACATCTCTTTGACTCCATCAGTCTCCCTGCATTAACATATGCCTCAGAGACCTGGGCCCTAAGAAAGCAGGATGAGAACACTATCCGGGTCTCCCAGAGAGGAATCGAAAGAGCTATGCTTGGAATATCACGCCTCATTCAAGTGAGAGAAGGAATCCAGAGTTCCAACCTCCGTTGCTATTCCAGAATCAGGGATGCTGTCTCGTTTGCCAAGGCATCGAAAATCAGATGGGCTGGACATGTAATGCAATTTGGAGATAACCATTGGACTAGAGCCATTACTGACTGGATCCCACGGGATGTCAAAAGATCACGTGGTCGCCCACCCACAAGATGGTCAGACTTCCTTGTCAAGACCCTGAAGGAAGAGTTTGAGGCTCTTCATATTCCTGAATCAACCAGATGCCATTGGGCTACATTGGCACGTGATAGGGTCCAATGGAAATGTTACTAGCGCCCGCTCGAGCAAATCAATGAATAACGTGGATTCAAGTGATCAAGTGATCAAGAGAACCTTGAAGATAAATTCAACTCAGCCTTCAAGAAAGTTCGCCTTCTGACAACCAGCACTATGTTTCTGAGGGTAAAACCCTAGGCAAGTTTGACTTCCTCTCACCATAACTGACCCAATGCATAGCACCTCAAAGGAGCATTTTTCCTTGCTAAAGAACAAGGAAAAACAAAAGTTTGGAGTGGTGGAGTGTATTCTTCCCTATTTCTTACTTTGGCAGCTTCACTTCCCCGTGAAAACTCAAAGACATTGTACCTGGTGAAAAGAAAGTCAAAGACAGAAACCTTTGGATTTTGGCCCAAACCTAAGGGCAAAGCAATTCAAGCACCATGACGCTAAAGACCACGGGTTTCTGGGGGGGCTGGGCGGTGGCCTGGGCTGGCTTCACAGTGTGGATTCTGCTACAGAGGCATGAGGTTGCTGTCAGTTGTCAGGAAGAGAGCACAGAAGTGCAGCACACGCCTTGCAAGGGTGGGAATGCAGGTCCAGCCCCAGAATCACGTGACCCAGGCCAATCTCAAGAATCACGTGGCCCCTTAATCATGCCATCTCCCCAGAATCACATGAACCCTTACACATGGCTCCCTCTGAAGGTGCCCAGAGCCCACAGACCCTCCACCAGGACTTCTCCCTCCTTCCAGCTCCAGCAATGTTCTCCCCACCCCTTAATCAAGTGTGTGACCCTCTGTGCCCGTGGACCCACCCAACCCCCAGCATAAAAGCACGGGAACATCCACAAAGGGGTCATATCCCAAAATTCAAAACCACATGAACATGTCGTGCGAACTACTTAGTGTTTATCTTACATGAGGTACCAGTGATCATATGTCCCTACATTCCTTGCCACCCACACAAAACTGCAAAGAACCCAGACACTTATTAACTGTACTATCTAGGCATCCAAGAACACACAAACTAAAACCTGCAATAGTTGTAATGGTAAAGCAATGCAGAATTCCATTAAGTCCAGTGAGTGAAGTCACTAGCCCAGATGAGCCAAGCAATAATGATGAGCTATATAACCCTCTGATAAGGAATTTTGGAAGTAATTGTTAAGGATGCATAAGGAGCTCAAAGAAGCAATGGAACACAAAATCAATAAAATACAAGAGGACATGAGAGCAGAAATGAGTAAAATGCAAACCAAAATACAAGCAGTAATGACAGATACTAAAAATGTGGTAAGTGAAATAAAAAAATTCACTGGAAGGCCTCCATAGCAGAGTAACAACTGCTGAAGAAAGAATTAGTGATCACCAAGACAAGGTTCAAAGACTCTTTAGACAACACCAAAAAATAAAAAGACTCACAACTGATGAACAGACAACAAGAGATAATCAGGATGAAGTCAAAAGGAATAACAAAAAGGAATAACATAAGGATCATTGGTGTCCCAGAAGGCCAGGAAGGAAACTCTGATGAAGAAGCAACTGTCAAAGTCATCATTGCTGAGAAGTTCCCAGAACTAAAGAATGCTTGCTCCCAGATTCAGAAGGCCCAAAGGGTACCAGCTAAAAAGAAATCCAAATAAGAATACTCCAAGACACATCCTAATTCTCCTTGCCAGCAACATGGGGAAGGTCAGAGAGAGAAGCAGAAGACCTAGGGGAAGCAATCTCCAGTTGGACTTCTCGCACATGCCCACCCTGCGACCCTTCAAACCCCGCCCCCACCCACCTCAGGTCTTACACCCCAAATTTCAAAACTGCACAGATGCTAGCGTGTCCATGCAAATAACCAAAAAACAAATAGTTTACATAGAAGTACCAGGTAACAGCATTCAAACTTCCTACACACCACAAAAACTCTACAAACAGCCTAAACATCCCTAACTATCCATCCTATCCACATGAAAACACACAATTTGCAACCATCAAAGGTAGTAATGGTAAAACAATGCAGAACTCCACGAAGCTCCATGAGTGAAGCTCACTAGCCCAGTTGAGACAAGCAATTATGATAAGCTATATAACCTTCCTGACAAGGAATTTTGCAAGGAACTGTTAAGAATGCATAAAGAGCTCAAAGAAGCAATGGAGCACAGAGTCAATAAAATACAATAGGAAATGAGAGCAGAAATGAATAAAATACAAATGAAGATACAAACATAAATAACATATTAAAAATGTGATAGGCAAAATGAAATACTCACTAGACGGCCTCCATAGCAGAGTAACAACTGCTGAAGAAAGAATTAGTGATCTCAAAGAGAAGATGCAGAGACTCTGTAGACAACATCAGAAGATGGAAAAAAGACTCACAACTAATGAACAGACAACAGGAGACAATCAGGATGAAGTCAAAAAGAACAACATAAGGATCATTGGGGTCCCAGAGGGGCAGGAAGAAAATTCTGATGAAGAAACAACTGTCAAAGCCATCATTGCTGAGAAGTTGCCAGAACTAAAGAATGCTTGTTCCCAGATTCAGGAGATCCGAAGGATACTGGCTAAAAAGAAATTCAAATAAGAATACTCCAAGACACATCCTAATTAGAATGACAAAAATCATGAATGGAGATAGACTACTGAAAGCAGCAAGAAAAAGAAGGAAATCACATACAAAGGAGCATCCCTAAGATTCACAGCAGACTTTTCAGATGACACGCTCCGAGCCTGAAGACAATGGTGGGATATCGTGAAAAGACTCAATGAAATGAAGGCCTCACCAAGAAGTCTTTACCCGGCTAGACTCACATTCAGATTTGAAGGAAAGATACACAACTTCATGGATAAGCAACAGCTCAGGAACTTCATAGACTCAAAACCAACTTTAAAAGAAGGACCAAAGGAGCTACTGTAAAATAAGGCAAACCCCCAAAGCGCAACAAACTTATTTAGAAAGATGGCACAAAATCCCATGACAATAATCTTTCTCAATGTCAATAACCTAAATGCACCAATTAAGAGACACAGAGTGGCAAAATGGATTAAAAACTGAATCCAACATTCTGCTGCCTACAAGAAACACATCTGAATAATCAGAGCAAACACAGACTCAAAGTCAAAGGCTGGAAGACAATTCTCCATGCATACAACTCCTCCAAAATGCCTGGTGTGGCCATACTAGTATCTGAGAACATAGACTTCAGGTTGAAAAAAGGTTAGAAGACAGTGAAGACCAATTCTTAATAATTAAGGGATATGTATATCATGGAGAAATTACACTCCTAAACATATATGCACCCATTAAGGGGCCAGCAAAATACTTAAAACAACTGCTAATAGACTTCAAAGAAGACATTGACAGTAACACAATAGTAGTTGGAGACTTCAACACTCCTCTATCAACTATTGTGGATTACAATACATACATTAAACTGATGTCATGTGTATCTTTTGCCTGTATTTAATGCTCAGTTCTAGGTTGGTATTAGCACTTTCGACAATTATTGGCACACCGTTTTATGGAGGGCTTTAATCATGAACAGGTGTTGGATCTTGTCAAATGCTTTCTCTGCATCTCTTGATATGATCATATGGTTTTTTATTTTTTCTCTTATTGATATGATGTACTATGTTGATTAATTTTTGAATGTTGCACCATCCTTGCATTTCTGAGATGAATCCTACTTGGTCATGATGTATAATCTTTTTGATAAGTCTTTGGATTCTGTTTGCTAATATTTTGTTGAAGATCTTAGCATCTGTGTTCATCAGGGAGATTAGACTGTAGTTTTCTTTTTTTGTGATGTCTCTGCCTGCTTTGGGTATCAGGGTGATATATACATCATACACAGCAGAGCCTGGCAAGCTACCTGTGTTTTATTTGTTATACCAAAAACTAGTAACAATTATGGACCTCAATTCCATGACCTGAAGAATGGTTTGAGACTCTTCCTTTTTCATAGAGCAAGCAGATGCCCTTGAACTATGCTTGCTTGTGACAGGACATATCGAGATGTTACTGGTGCCCGCTCAAGCAAATCGATGAACAATGGGAAGACGGTGATACAGTGATACAATGATATACCTCATAGAAGTTATTTGGGAGTGTTTCTGTTTCTTCTATTTAAGGCCCTCCTGGAAGAGCTTGAAAAGGACTGGCAGTAAATCCTTCTTAAAAGTTTGGAAGAATTCACTAGTGAATCCATCTGGACCTGGGTTTTTGTATTTGGGCAGACTTTTAATTACTATTTCAATTTCCTAGATGCAGGTACTGCAGGTCTTCTTGTTTCAGCCGTGGGAGGCTATAGGACTTCAGGAACTTGTCCATTTCTTCCAGGTTCTCTTGTTTCATGGCATACAGACTCTCAAAGTAATCTCTGATGATCTTTTGGATTTCTCTGGTTTCTGTTGTGATGTCCCCCTTTTCATTTCTGATTCTATTTATTTGGATTCTCTCCTTCCCTTTCCTTACAAATCTTGCAAGTTGTTTGTCGATTTTGTTTATTTTTTCAAAGAACCAGTTCTTGGTTTCATTAATCTTTTGGACTGTGTTTTTTGGTTTCCAGATGGTTGACTTCTGCTCTAAGTTTTATTATTTAATTCCTTCTGCTGGGTTGGGCTCCTTTTGTTGGTCTTTTTTCTAAGATTTTGAGCTGTGAAGTCAGGTTATTTATGTAGGCCTTTTCTTCTTTACTGATGAATGCTTGCAGAGCTATGAATTTTCCTCTTAACACTGCTTTTGCTGTATCCTACAAGTTCTGATAGTTTGTGTCTTCATTTTCATTTGTTTCCAGGAATCTGTGTTTTTCTTTTCTTTTTTTTTTTTGCTTTTGCTTTTTGGGTCACACTTGACGATGCTCAGGGGTTACTCCTGGATCTTGACTCAGGAATTACTCCTGGCGGTGCTCAGGGAACCATATGGAATGTCGGGATTGAACCTATGTCAGCTGCGTGCAAGGCAAATGTCCAACCCACTGTGCTATCTCTCTGGCCCCTTTCCAGGAATATTTGGACTTCCTCTTTGATTTCTCCTAGGACCCATTGATTGTTCAGCAGTGAGCTGTTCAGTTTCCAGGTGTTTGGTTTAACTCTCTGTGTCTGTGTGTGGTTAACTTCCATTTTCAGCGCATCATGGTCTGAAAAAATAATTGAGACAATTTTGGTCTTTTTATTTTGTTCAGGTATGCTTTGTGGCTCAGCATGTGGTCCATCTTGGAGAATGTTCCATGTGCACTGGAGAAAAATTTGTATTTGGCTTTTGGGGATGAAAAGCTCTGTATATGTCTACCAGTCCTCTTTCTTCCATTTCTTCCTTGGGAAGGAAAAGAGAAGAGATAGAGGGAAGGAAAAGAGAAGAGATAGAGAGAAAGAAATAAAGAACCTGCCATAGAGGCAAGCTAGGGAGGGGGAGGGAATCGAGAACATTGGTGGTGGGAAATGGACACGGGTGGAGGGATGGGTGCTGGAACACTGTATGACCGAAAGCCAAATATGAACATCTTATGAACATCTTTGTAATTGTATATCTCACGGTGGTATAATAAAATATTTTAAAAAATAAAAAATAAAGCCCTCCATAAAATAGGGAAGCCATCTACCAAAAGCCCACAACAAATATCATTCTCAATGGGAAAAAACTGAAAGTCTTCTCCCTAAGATTGGGGACAAGACAAGGTTGCCCACTCTCACCACTTCTATTCATATAGTACTAGAAGTACTTGCCATAGCAATCAGAGAAGAAAAGGACATTAAGGGCATCCAGATAGGCAAGGAAGAAGTCAAGCTATCACTATTTGCTGATGACATGATTTTTTTTTGCTCTTTGGATCACACCCGGCAATGCTCAGGGGTTTCTCCTGGCCCTGCAATCAGGAATTACTCCTGGCGGTGCTCAGGGTACTATATGGGATGCCAGGAATCGAACCTGGGCTGGCATGAGTCGACTGCATGCAAGGCAAACGCCCTACCCACTGGGCTATCGCTCTGGCCCTGATGGCATGATATTATACCTAGAAAATCCTAAACTCTATCAAAAAGTTCCTAGAAACAATAGATACCTATAGTAAAATGGCTAGGTAAAATATCAATACCCAAAAGTCAATGGCTTTCCTATATGCAAAAATGGAAAGAGAAGAAAGGGACATTAAGAAAACCATCCCATTCACAATTGTGCCACAGAAAATCAAATGCCTAGAAATCAGCTTAACTAAGAACGTAAAGGACCTGTGCAAAACGCTGTTTTAAGAAATCAAAGAGGACACGAGGAAATGGAAACACATTGCCTGCTCACAGATTGGAAGAATTAACATTGTCAAAATGATAGTATTCCCTAGAGCTTTATACAGATTCAATGCAGTCCCTATAAGGATACCCATGACATTCTCCAAAGAAATTGACCAAACACTCCTGAAATTTGAATGGAATAATAAACCCCCAAAGATAGTTAACACAGTCCTTGGGGAAAAGAAGATGGGAGGCATCACCTTTCCCAACATCAAACTGTACTACAAAGCAGTAGTAGTATCTTGACACCCATCCTCAAATACATGATTATGTAATCAATGATAAAGAACAAAAAGTATGAAATGGAGGGGCTGGAGCAATAGTCCAGTAGGTAGGGCGTTTGCCTTGCATGCAGCCGACCTGGGTTCGATCCCCAGCATCCCATATGGTCCCCCATGCAGTGCCAGTAGTGATTCCTGAGTGCAGAGCCAGGAGTAACCCTGAGCATTGCTGGGTGTGACCCAAAAAGCAAAAAAAAAAAAAAAAAAAAAGTATTAAATGGAGCAAGGAAAGCCTCTTCAACAAGTGGTGCTGGGAAAACTGGGGCAGCTACATGTAAAAAATGAATTTGGACGTCATTCTAACACCATTCACAAAAGTCAGATTAAAATGGATTAAAAACCTAAATATCAGACCTGAATTCATAAAGTACATCGAAGAAAATATAGGAAAAATCCTCCACGGCATTGAAGCTAAAGGCATCTTCAAAAATGAAATACTACTAATAAAGCAATTGGAAGCAAAGATAAACATGTGGGACTACATGAAATTAAAAAGCTTCTTCAGGTGCTGGAGCGATAGCACAGGGTTAAAGCATTTTCCTTGCACATGACCAATCCGGCTCGATCCCCGGCATTTCATAAGGTCCCCTGAGTACTGCCAGGAGGAATTCCTGAGCGAAGAGCCAGGAGTAACCGCTAAGCATCAACAGGTGTAATCCAAAGAGCAATCAATCAATCAATCAATCAATCAATAAATAAATAAATAATTAGGAAAAAATAAAAAGCTTCTTCACCTCAAAAGAAACAATGACCAAGATACAAAGACAATCCACAGAGTGGGAAAGAATATTCACCCAATACCCATCTGATAAGGGGTTAATATCCAGGATATATCAGGTACTGGTAGAACTTTACAAGAAGAAAACAGCCAACCCCATCAAAAAATGGGAAGAAGAAATGAACTGAAACTTCCAAAAAAGAAGAAATCCGAATGGCGCCAAAAGGCATATGAAAAAATGCTCATCATCACTAATCATCAGAGAGATGCAAATCAAAGCAACAATGAGATATCTCACACCACAGAGACTGGCACATATCCAAAGAACAAGATAGATGCATAGATGCAGGGAAAAGGGAACTCTCATCCATTGTTGGTGAGAATGTCAATTGATACAGCCTTTTGGAAAACAATATGGACATTCCTCCAAAACCTAGATACTAAGCTCCCATTTGACCCAGCCATACCACTCCTAGGAATATACCCTGGGAGGCCAAAAACACACAGTGGTTACACCATCTAAACTTCTATGTTTAGGGCGGAGCGATAGCCCAGCAGGTAGGGCGTTTGCCTTGCAAGCAGGCAGCCTCTGCCGGCCCGGGTTCGATCCCCGGCATCCCATATGGTCCCCTGAGCACCGCCAGGAGTAATTCCTGAGTGCAGAGCCAGGAGAAACCCCTGAGCATTGCAGGGTGTGACCCCCAAAAAGCAAAAATAAAAAATAAACTTCTGGAAACAAGCAGAGTGCCTGAGAAAAGACGACTAGATAAAGAAACTTTGGTACATCTACACAATGAAATACTATGCAGCAGTCAGGAAAAACAAAGTCATAAAATTTGCCTATAAATGGATGGACATGGAGAAGATCATGCTGAGTGAAATTAGCCAGAGGGAAAAAAGATATAGAATGACTGCATTTTGTGGAATATAAAAAAAAATAGCATGATACTAATATCCAAGGCAAGGAAAAACATGAATCAGGAGATCTTGTCAGTGGATGGAATCAACCACAAGTGTGTCAGAGATTAGGTAAAACAGAGAAAAGAACAGTGTGCTAATAATTGTTGGAAACGATAATACCAGCCTAGACATGAGCATTGAATGTAGGCAAAGGGATATATATGATAACCTTTAAATGTATGTACTGCAAGCCACAATGTGTAAAAAAAAAGAGGAGAGAGAGAGAGGAGAGAGAGAGAGGAGAGAGAGAGAGAAAGAAGAGAGAAAGCAAAGTGCCTGCATAAAGGCAGGCTGGGGGAGCAGGGAGGGAATCAGGGGACATTGGTGGTGGGAAATGGGCACTGGTGTAGGGATGGGTGCTGGAACACTGTATGACTGAAACCCAAACATGAACATCTTTGTAATTGTGTATCTCACGGAGGAATAATAATTTTTTAAATGCCTCCCCTCCTGTCCCCAACCTGCGGGTTATGGTCCTGGGACTTCCTGGCACCACTGCAGAACCCAAGAAACACAGTATATTCTGGCCTTCACCTCAAACCAATGACCTGGTTGACGAGGAGTCACCATGAGTGACCCCCAAGCATGTGGTACCACTCCTCTCAAGAAAAAAGAATTGATTTTTTTTTAACAGCAACAATAATAGAACAAAGGCGCCAATTTATGTTACTGGACCTAAGAGTGGAAACACTGGTCACTGGCGGGTTGGTTTGTCTCGGGAGGAGCCCACAGCCCGTGGTGCCTCAGAGCAACTCCCAGCTCTATGCTTTTAAGTCCTCCTGGCTTTGCTCAGGACCCCATGTGTCCGGCTCAGCCCTTCGGGCCATCTCCATCACAATACACAGGTCATTTCCACTCAACTGGGTTTTTGGGGGCCTCCCAGGCAGAGCTTAGGGAGCTCATCTTTCTGATACTCAGCCAACCAAACCTGGTGGCTCAGTGCCAAGGCCTGAGGTTATGGTGCTTGGTCAGGGACCCCACGGTAGTGCTTGGGGGCCAGTGATGCTGAACTGGGGGAGTTGTGTGAGGCCAGGCTTGGAGCTGGGGCTAAGCCCAGTGTCAGCTCCCTGCCCTCTAATCCCCATTGTGAAGGAGCAGCAGTGTGTGTTGTGGCGTGGGATCTCGGGTTAAGCCCCGTGATTTATAATCCTTTGAACACCAATGTCTCGGGCCTACCCTGTCACCAAACCACACCACCTGCAGCGTGTTGGCGAGCCTCCACCACCTCCGTGTGCAGGGGACAGCTGTGAGACCTGCAATAAAACATACTGCAGCCTCAACACGCAGCGGACCACAAGCCAAATGCTCATTAAACAACCCTTACATAGGCAATGCTTCAGGATCTGCTTGCTCTGTCTGCTTTCCCTCCTGCGGGCATTGCTCATGCTCCAGCTAATGTGTCTCACGCTCACTAGGGGTTCAATGCTGCTCGCAGGAAGCCTGTGCTTTGGGGGATACACTCTATCATGGCCATAGCCCACTGCAGGAGCTGCCACCAGCTAGGCCTCACTAGACAAGAGGAGCAAGGAGGGGTGTAGTGATTGTGCAGCGTGTGGGGTGTTTGCCTCATACATGAATGACCTGGGTTCCTTCCCGGCATCCCATACGGTTCCCTGAGCACCACACAAGGAGTCATCCCCAAGCACAGCCAGCTGTGATCACCAGGACTAATTCCTGAGCACCATGCCAGGAGTCACCCCCAAGCACAGCCAGCTCTTCCCACCAGGACTAATCCCTGAGCACAGAGCCAGGAGTCACCCCAAGCAGAGCCAGCTCTGCCCCAAACAGAAACAGAAATCAAAGACACAAGTCACACCCACATTGATTGTGCGGCTCTTTCTGCTGCCCTGACCCTCTTATTTCTTCTGCCTTTAATGATGCTACTTTTTATTTTCACCACAAACAGATTTTTCTGGTTCTCATGATCCCCACCAGCCCTGGAGCTCTGACCACAGGTCTCTGCTCTGCTCAGATCCCCCAAGCACTGTGTGAGCGCAGCAGTCTTGTCCAGGCAGCAGGTGACGGTCCCCGGCAGGTCTTCAGGAGCCCGGCTGCACCAGAAGCCGCCTATGAAATCAGTGGCTGGTAACAACCTTGTGCAGGGCTCAGTCTATTCATTTTTATTTCTAGAACCTCCCCAGCAGTGAGGGCAGAGGCCCCCTGGGGTGATTCTAGGCCTCGCTCTGTGGGTTTGACAGGTCAGTGCAAGATAACACAGGCTGCCAAGATAACACCCAGCAGAGCAGGAGTGTGGACAGCTGTGAGAAGCAATACCTGCACCCCAACTGGCAGCGCCTGTCTGTCCTCCACTCTGGGCAGGACAGGAGTGTCCACCTGCAGAGAGAAGGCTCTTGCAGCAGCCATGGGAATGTCATGGCTGAAGTAGATGTCTCAAGTCACCCCTTGCATCTCTGAGAAGCAAATCTTATTTATTTGTTTGTTTGTTTGTTTGTTTGTTTAATTTTTCTTTTGGGGGTCATACCTGGCAATGCTCAGGGTTACTCCTAGCTCTGCACTCAGGAGTTAATCCTGGCGGTGCTTGGGAAATCATATGGGATGCTGGGGATGGAACCCGGGTCAGCTGCATGCCAGGCAAATTCCCTCCCCTCTGTGCTACTGCTCAGGCCCCTGAGAAGCAAATCTTAGCACAGCGGGCCTGGGAGGAAGCTAAGCTGCTACCCCACTCAGGCAGGCTCAGCCCTGCAAGAAACTGGTGTGGGAGATGGGCTTCCCCCTGGAGGATGAAGGCAGGGGTCCAAAGGGCCAGGAAGTGCTGTGGGCAGCGTTAGCTGCATCTGTGGCAGCACTGCAAAGAGCAAGTGGTTTCCAAGTTGGGTCTTTGTGAGGCAACGGGAATGTCTGGGTCAGAGGAGGGCGTAGGGCACAGAAGGCAGAGACAGTCACCAGAGAGGCTGAGGAGAGAAGGAGGGCTGGGGGGGATTCTGTCGCCCAGCTAGTCAGTGAGGGTCAGCAGGCGGAGCTGGACAGCTATGGGGGCTCTGGAAGGGAGGAGCAGCTGTGTCTCCACCACCTGGTCCAGGTGGACTCAGGCTACCTCGCACCAGGTGCGGTAACAGCAGATGTCTCGAAACAGGCCAACTCAGCTGCAGGTGCCCAAAGCAGCCTCAGAGGCCACAGCCCCGCGCCCTCGGGACTCTGTCAGCAAAGGGTTAACAGAAGGGATGGGATGGAGGGGGTGACCAAAGGCCCTGAAGCATTATTTTTTTTTTATTTCTAAAGTATCTATGCTCCTATGTTCACTGCAGCACTCATCACGATGACCAAGATCTGGACACAAGCAAGTGTCCAAGAATAGATGACCAGAGAGAGACACTAAGGTATAGGAACAGATGACCGGAGAGAGAAACTAAGGTACAGGCCAGAGCAGTAGCAGAGCAGGGAGGGCATCTGCTTTGCGGCCATCTAAGCTTGATCCCCAGAACCCTGTTTGATCCAATGAGCCTGCCAGGAGTGATCCCCGAGCTCAGAGCTGGGAGTAAGACCTGAGCACTGATGGGTGTGGCCCAAAAGTTAAAAAAAATTTTAATTTAAATAATCAAAATTTAAAAAAGAAACTAGTATATATGCACAATGAAATATAAGACGAAATTATAGAATGTGTATTGCCCGTGGATGGAACCTGAGCATATCAACGGAGTGAAGTCAGTCAGAGGAAGACAGACACAGAATGTGGGTTTGAAAGATACATCGTCCCATGTAAACTCAATGATCTACCCCACTTTACACACACACAATTAAATCTTGGAATAGATCAACTAGCCACAGAACTCTGAGATACACCCGTCCCCCACTGAGAACTCTGGACACTCTCAGGAGTGCACCCCTAGCCAAGCCCCAGAAGCTGCACTACATCCCAGCCACTGACACCATGCCAATGACCTGTTTCCACTGCCTCACTGTTGGCTCTGCAGAGATGTAAACAGTTACAGGTATCCACTCCAGGCTAAGAACACTGAGACCTCCTCAGAGTGGGGAGTGGGCAGTGTACCCCCCCATAGCCTGAGGTTCTGGAAGCCCCGGAAGGCACACCCACATCCCACAACCTCCAATTAAGGTTAAACTCAGCACCCAACTAAATGTTCTGGATTTTCTGGAGCACAGGTCACATTTGTAGCCACATAACATTTCCAAACTTTACAATATTGACATCCCAATAGGAGCAGATTAGATGGGAACAACGTAGTGTAGAAGTCAAGCTCAATTAACAAAAACATCAACACTAAAGGCTCAACTAGCAACAACAGCTTAGTAAATCCTCAGACAAGGACTTAAGGTGAGATAGAACAATTCTCAATTTTTTTTCTTTTACTGAAGGAATTTTTGATGAGTCCATTATCCATTTAGTAGTAACAAGGAATATAAAATAAATTTTGTTGTTTTTTTTTTGGGTCACACCCAGTGATGCTCAGGGGTTACTGGATTATTCCCAGATCTGCACACAGGACTTACTCCTGGCAGTGCTCAGGGACTATATGGGATGGCAGGGATCGAACCTGGATCAGACACATGAAAAGGCAAAAGCCTTACCCGCTGTACTATCACTCTAGTCCCTACAAAATAATTTCGTGGGCCTGCTAAAGAGGCAGGCTTGAGGGGGTGGTTGGGAAAATGAGGACAATGGCGGAGGGAAGGTGACAGTGGTGGTGGGATTAGGGTTGGAATATTGAACGCCTGTCACAAATCATCGTGGAACAACTTGGTAAACCATGGTGTTAAAATAAAGTGGGAAATTTATCATGATATCATGATTTATCATGATATTGTGTAGGGATATCACAAAGACTGGGGGGAAGCAAACCTGGGTCCATCTATAGGCCTGAGTCCTCCTGCAGGGTCGAGACTCTGGTGGACGGACACAGACACTGTCTAAGGAAGTGACGCTGTAACATGGTAGGGCTGAAACGCTGCTGATAGTGGTGCTGTATCTCATGGGGCCTGAGTAAAAACTGGGAGAAAATAAAACGTTGGGGAGGGGGCCAGGTAAGACAGGTTTAAGAAAATTTATTTTGAGCTTCCCTTGGTGTCCTTGAACAGAAAGCGCTCACTCTCATGGACAACTTTTCCTCAATCTTGTCCAGCCACCAGCCCATGTGCCGGAAACAATCTAACCCTCAAGTGTGCTAAAGCTTTCTCACTCCCTCTTTCCATCTTCTGCTCCCAGCTCTGTGACAGATGACATAGCGTCGACCAAGTCTGCCCTTCTTGAAGCAGAAAATCTGCTCGAAGGGCTTGGGTTGTGGGGAGACGGGGGACAGCTGAAAGCTCCTGACTAACCAGCTGGCTGTCGCTGCAAGCAGCAATTATTTTGTCTTCGTCAGGAATCCGGAGCACAGCAGGCAGCTGAGGCCTGCAGGCGGATCCAGGCAGAAGCAAGGCCTGTGCCAGGCCCACCCCCTCCGCTGCCCCCCCAACCCAGCAAGGACATGGCCGGGGGCTGCGAGAGCTGGACCCGCCGCACCACAGGCTCCACAGAGACTGCACTGGGCCTGGGGCCCGGCCTGGCTCACCCCCAAGCCCTGCTCGTGCACCATTTGCTAAGTTTCAGAGCTTATCTGCGCCCCTTCCACAGCTGGTCTAGGTGTCCGGGGTCTCGTGGTCCCAGGATGAAAGCTGCAGTTTGGAGCCCTAGAGGGGTCACCAGGACCCCTTCCCCAACACAGGGTCCAGAAATGGAAGCCAGCAGGAGCACAAATGAAAGGAGCCCGAAGGTCCAATTTACTCTCCACACCCCCCAACTCACCCTGTCACTGTATCACTGTCTTCCCATTCACCACCGATTTGCTCGAGCGGGCACCAATAACATCTCCATATAACCTGTCTCATGCAAGTAGAGCCCAAGGGCACCTGCTTGCTCAGGAACATAAAGAGCCTTAAACCATTCCATCAGGTCATGGGAATGAGGTCTATAATTGTTACTGGTATTTGGCATATCAAATACAACACAGGTAGCTTGCCAGGCTCTGCTGTGTGGATAGCATGCTCTTGTAGTCATCTCAAAATCGAGCATTTATTGATGAACCAGCGGGCCGCAAGTGACCACCCAAGCCCGGTGTGATAGGCTGATCTGCTGGATGGAGTTCTGATGAGAGGGAAGTCTTGATGTGGAAAATAGAGGCCCTCATGGGGGGGTCGTCTGGCTTGTTGTGAGGCTCTGCTGGGGTGGCGGGCCAGGGCTAGAACCTGCCACCCCTCCCGGGCGCCTCATGAGCGGCTGGGCACAGGGAGAGCCAGTAGCAGCTCTGCCCCATGTCTGTGAGTCAACTCCACCCTAGAGGGTAAAATAGACTCAGTTTACCCCTTCATTTGGCTCATTTATCCCCCTTCCTTTCCCTGTGACTGTGACACCCCAGAATTTCTCTCTCACACACACACACAATCCTCTCTCACACACTCGTTTTCTCACATACATTGTCTTTCTTACACACACATAAACACACACATACACATTCTCTCTCACACATACACACACTAGCATAATGCTCACACACAGACACCCCCTCACACATTCTTTCTCACACACAACATATGCCTATACACAGATATGCTCACACGTTCTCTTTCACACACACACTAATACACACTTACATTCTCTCTCAAACACTCCTTTTCTCATACATATTCTGTCTTACACACACATATACATCCTAACATACATTCACATATACATTTTCTCACACACATATACATATTAATGTATGCTCACACACAGACATGCTCACACACAGACACCCTCACACATTCTCTCTCATACACAATTATCACACACACTAACATATACTCACACATAGACATGCTCACACACATTCTCTCTTACACTTTCACACACACACACACACTAATATATACTCATACACAGACACGCTCACACAATTCTCTCACACACACACTAACATGCTCATGCATAAACACAATAACACATTCTCACACAAACACGCTCATACAGACATGCTCACACAATTCTCTGTCACACACATACACAAACACTAACACACGCTCACACAAAGAAACGCCACACACACATTCTCTCTCACACCTCACCCTAGCCTTGGTCTCCATGTCCCGAGCATGGCACACTGTCACTAGGCATCAAGGCTCGGGGCCAAGTATTATACATGGGCCCAATCTGACTGCATCTCAGATTGCCCAGCTTGCACGCTCAGCCAACTTGCTTCTGTTCCTTGGGCTAGAAGCTATACCCAGCGGTGCTCAGGAGCTATTCCCAGCTCAGTGCTCAGGGCTGACTCCTGGCAGGGCTCAGGGGACCATGTGGTGCTGGAGATCAGATCTGGGCCCCTTACACCAAAGACACACTCAGCCCATCGAGCCATCTCTCTGGCTACTTTGGCTTATCACCGTTTCCCAGCTGCAGCAGGTGGCTGAGATCAGTCTGCATTGGTCTCCTCAGGTGCACAGGCAAAACAGGTCAGATATGGAAGAGCAACGTGGAGGGTGCCTCCTCGTTATCGGCAACTCGTGATCTAAAACGCCCCTAACTTGTGTAGAGACAAAAGAACAGAAATATGTGGGAAGGAGAAAAGAAAGAAGAATCTGTGAACATGCTGAGGGTCTGTGGAAGCTTCTCAGGAAGCTGCTCAGTAGAATGGCGCCCAGGCACCAATGCACCCTGAGTGGAGGAAAGGCACCCCTGGGGGCCGCAGGCTCCTGTTGCATCCCCATGCTCCGTACTCCATAGCCCACCAGGCACATCCTCCACCTCCCCGTACCCGTACTCCATACCCCAACATACTCACATCCTCCACCTTTCCATACCCCATACTCCATACCCCAACATACTCACATCCTCCACCTCCCGTACCACATACTCCATACCCCAACATACTCACATCCTTCACCTCCCGCACTCCCATACGCCATACCCCAACATACTCACATCCTCCACCTCCCATACTCCATACTCCATACCCCAACATACCACATCCTCCACCTCCCGTGCTCCATACTCCATAGCCCACCAGGCACATCCTCCACCTCCCGTGCACCCATACTCCATACCCCAACATACTCACATCCTCCACCTCCCGTACGCACTCCATACCCCAACATACTCACATCCTCCACCTCCCGTATCCCATACTCCATACCCCAACATACTCACATCCTCCACCTCCCATACTCCATACTCCATACCCCCAACATACTCACATCCTCCACCTCCCGTACTCCATACTCCATACCCCAACATACTCACATCCTCCACCTCCCGTACCCCATACTCCATATCCCAACATACTCACATCCTCCACCTCCCGTACCCCATACTCCATACCCCAACATACTCACATCCTTCACCTCCCGCACCCATACCCATACCCCAACATACTCACATCCTTCACCTCCCGTACCCCATACTCCATACCCCCAACATACTCACATCCTCCACCTCCCGTACCCCATACTCCATACCCCAACATACCACATCCTCCACCTCCCATACTCCATACTCCATACCCCAGCATACTCACATCCTCCACCTCCCGTATCCATACTCCATAGCCCACCAGGCACATCCTTCACCTCCGCACCCCATACTCCATACCCCAACATACTCACATTCTCTACCTCCCGTACTCCATATTCCATACCCCAACATACTCACATCCTCCACCTCCCGTATCCCATACTCCATACCCCAACATGCTCACATTCTCCATCTCCCACCAAGCACATACGTTGGACATGACCGCACCTCAACAGGTTGACCCTGCTGCTAGGAGTGGGCATGTTTACACACCGAGAGCAAAGAGGACACAGGGCAAGAAGGAGTCCTCAAGGCTGAGAAGCCTAGCTGGCTTCATTAAGGGAAGAACGGCGCCAACCCCTCCACTCCTCTCCTCGCCGCACCAGCCTTGCCCACGACCACACAGAACCATTAGCCCTAGAGCTCAGCATAGGCATTTTCCACTGCACCACCCAGGGTGCCTGTGGCTGTCAGCCTCGTGTCCTCTCCTGGTGTGAGACTAGACGCTGCTCTGGGCACCTCCAGCTTGGGTCTGAAGATCTGTGGGCTGGAGGAGTTAAGTCTCCCCTTTGGGCCCTGAGAAATTACAATGCGGAGTGTGGCCTTTCAGATGATATTCTCGAGGCCCCAGAGACAGCACTGAGAGTGAGGCACCTGCCTTGCACGCCACTGCATCGTCCCAATCCTGGTTCGAATTTCTGAAGGATGACTAGGAGTTTCTCCTGAGCGCAGGGCCAGGAATAGCCCCTGAACACTGCAGGGTGTGCCACCCAAAAAAAAAGATGTTCTTGACCAATCTTGTAAAGGGACACAAAAGAGAAAGATCAAAGCACAAGGGAAATGAAGCTGGTTTCTCACCCTGCCCAAAAGAAGGCATCTCTTCACTCTTACGTTCAGCAACTTCTCTTTTCACAGATCGATCGATATGCACAGATTTGGGGGCTCAATTATGTTTCATTTAGCTTTCTCAACCTCCCAGTTTTTGCAATACTCAAGATTATTTTACACCACAGTTTGTTTCTCATCTAAAAACTTTAGTTGTTTTTTCCTCTTTTTCTCCCCCCTCCCGCTCTTCTGCACCCCTGCCTGGTTTCTTTTGAATGATTTCTTCAGAATAAGGCCTCAGACACGGGTTCCCTGGGCCAAGGGGTGTGACAGTTCATGGCTTGTTATACTTTGCCATGTTACTTTCCAGAAATATTGTGCTAATTTATGTCAGGATGAGAATACAGCTTGCTCCAAAGCCTTGCCAGATTTTGATTTTGTAATTATAATTTACTTTTACCAGCTTAACTGCATTGCGTGATTGTGTGCTTAAGTGCCTCTAATTACTGGGGAGGCGGAATTCTCCTTACAAGAGCTTGTTTTCTTTTTGTTTGGTCTCTTGTCTGAACAGCACGTTCAGATCTGGGAGTCCATGTATGGCCAAGGAACTTACATTGCCCTTGGGCCCATTCTTTACACAGCCTGGGGGCTCACTTGTCCCTTTTCCATTCCACAAACAATTTAACCCCTATGTTTGTCTGACTTTTTGAAACTTTTGCTAAGTCAACAGAGTTCCCAGCTGGGCCAAAGACCATCAGTCTGTCAGGGTGAGGGATGCCTGGTCACTGGTGGCCACATCCATGAACCCTCTCCTCCATTTTCCTAAAAGCAACCTGATTTTCAAGGTCGTTGGCTCCCAGTGAAACTGAATTCCCAATCTGTCAAGTATATATATCACCATGATTCACATTGTGTTGTGTGCTTTAGGGGGGCTTGGGGATGGAACCGGGGCCATGCCTGCCTTTCTGGGCATTTCTTTGAACACTGCGCCTTTCTGGGTGGGCAGCATTTACAGATTGTGCCCTCGGGCATGACACAATGATTGAATCAGACTCTGGAAAGAGAAAGGAATCAGGGTCTGGAATGATAGCCCAGCGGGAGGGCATTTGCCTTACAAGCGACCGACCCAGGTTCGATCCCTGGCATCCCATATGGTCCCCGAGCACTACCAGGAGTAATTCCTGAGTGCAGAGCCAGGACTATCTCCTGAGCATTGCTGCGTATGACCAAAAAAATAAATAAATAAAAGGCATAATAATAAAAAGAAGGAATCCAAATTAAGATTGTTTCAAGAAGTTGGGAGGTGGCCAAAGGGCTGCGGCGGATGCTCCGCATTTTGGCTCCACTTTCACCAATTCACGTCTCTGGTCTGTGGTCTTCGGCAGGACACCGTGGCACCATACTCCCTCCACTTTAAGTTGCAAACCTTATTCGTGAAGCCCCATGGTGCCAGGGAGCTGGTGAGAGACGCTGCACCCCGCAGGCTATGCGGTCACTCGCCGGCTCAGCGCTCCCCCTGCTGGTGGTGCTGCGCCGCTAGCCCACACGGGGAATGGGCAAAGCGACATCTCCAAGCCCGCTTCCGTCTGCAGGGAAAGTGCACTCGGCCACCCGTTTGCTGCAAGAAATGAGCTTTGGGATCACAGAGGCGAATCTCACAGAGACAAAGAGTATGGAATCCTGCAGGAGGGAGTCAGGAGGTGCGATCTTAATATTGTTGATTATAAAAGGGGTTCGCGGGGAACCCTGCAGTCTGGGCCTCCCAGGTGAAGCAAGCACTCCCGCCCTTGAACCACCTCCCCAGCAACAAAATGCTTCTGTTGTTTTAGTTTGGGGGATGCGGATCCCAGAGGTGCTCAGGGCTTACTCCTGGCTCTGTGCTCAGGGCTTAGTACTGCCTCTGTGCTCAGGGCTGGCTCCTGACTGTGCTCAGGGCTCACTCCTGACTGTGCTCAGGGCTCACTCCTGGTTCTGTACTCAGGGTTCACTCCTTACTCTATGCTAAGGGCTCACTCCTGACTCTATGCTAAGGGCTCACTCCTGACTCTGTGCTAAGGGCTTACTACTGCCTCTGTGCTCGGGGCTCACTCCTGACTGTGTTCAGGGCTCACTCCTGGTTCTATACTCAGGGCTCACTCCTGACTCTGTGCTAAGGGCTCACCCTAGTGAGGCTAGGTGTAGTGTCAAGGACTGAACTGATAAATGCCTTAAACCCCTGAACAATCTCTCCGCCTGCCAAATGCTTTTATTTTTTTCTTAAGAAAAAAATAAATGGTAAGACAAGCCACATTCTCTTAAGAAGGAAGCATATATCTGTGTTCTGAAAGTGAAAGCCATACAGCTTATGTGTACCGTGTTTAAAACATGGGGCACGTGGCGCTCTGAGTTGCCTTCACACACTCATGTGTGTATTAGGCCCAACTCCCTTGCTGAAAACAAGTGCCCCAACCTTGCTCCCAGGGCATAGCCCTGCTGGGGAAGGGCAGAGGGGTGGAGGCCTGCTCTCCTTCCCTCTGGCGGGCATCTGATGGAACCACCCACCAGCTCTTTCAGTTCAGACCCTAGAGGGACAAAGTCTCTGCACCTTCAAACAAAACACCTTTGACCATCTCTAAGGCCTTTGGGGATGATTTAAAAATGAAAAGGGCAGAGCCCACATGATAGTACAGTGGGTAGGGCATTAACCTTGCACGCTGCCAACCCAGATTTGATCCCCAGCATCCCATATGGTCTAAGGAGTAATTCCTGAGTGCAGAGCCAGGGGTAGCCCCTGAGCACCATGGAACCCCCATGGGCATGGAACCCCCAAAAAATATAACTATAAAATAAACATATAAACATGACAACCCTAAGTCCAGAATTTGCGCCCATTAGAGCACCAAGGATGGGGAATAAACAGTGATCCCATTGCTCTCCTCTTCCTGCACCTCACACCTGTAGGAAGACGGGGTGTCTGTCAGTACCAGCCCTCATTTGGTTCCTTGTGGGTAGAAGGGTCAAGCTTCAGGTGGAAGGGGCAGGGGCTGAGGGCTCAGGCTGAGGTCAACAGAGCTGGCTGGGCAGTGAGGTGTGACTCAAGGAAACTCTCACTGGACCCACTAAGCCTGGACACTGGAGGAAATCATTCAGTCACACCTATTTGAAACACAGCTGGGTCCGTGATTCATGCCCCTGACACCCACAGAGAGCTGTGACATGAGATAGAGGGGCAGGGACCCAGTCTGTCCCTGCGGCGGTGCTCTGTGGTGGCACAGGAGAGAGAGCTGGCCTGGGGCCTCAGGGCCTGTGTCATTGGTCACCCGCACAGCAGAGAAGCCTCAGCTGCCAGAAACCGGCGGGGGACCCGATTGCGAAACCTTTTGGGAAGCATCCCCAGTGTCCAGA
>JAJIBD010032386.1:0-15027 GCA_021461705.1 Cryptotis parvus
AGGCAAAAAAAAGACCAATTATACTAATTTAGACCTTCATAAATTCAGAACTGACACCTGTAACTTAATTTCCCCCTAAGTTCAGAATATCTCCTGCAGGTGTTAAAAGATAACATAGTTTGGGGTGAGTCTCCAGTGACAAGCTGACTACTTAGTTATTTTACCAGATATTAGACACCTCACAGAAGTCTGTCCCAGGCAGGATTATGACTAATGCTTCTCAAATTGGCACATTTATCTTTATGTCGTGAGAATACAAACTAATTATCTGATTAAAAATATCAGCAAATTTTTTTTAATTTTCTGATTAAAAATTTTAAATTCAGAAATTAAAAAAAAATTCTTTTTTAATGATCTGTAATCTCCATTGTGTTATGGTTCCTCTTTGACAAATCGAAGGTGCTAAATACTACATAGACTTCATCAAAGACCTCGTGGAAGTGTGTGTGTTCTTTGAGGAGAGTCCCACTGTAGACCACACATAGCCGCATTTCTTGAGGTAGTGCCTCTGGACATTCCCATTTTCCAAGCATTCTTTTCTCTTTTCTGGTGTCTCTCAGGGCTCTTCTTTCCCAGTACAAGCATCCTATTCTTAGGTTTTTATATCACCTGGATATTTTCTTTCTTAGCAAAAGTAATTCTCTCAGTTTCCCTCTAACTAGCAACGTCCTCCACAAAGAATAATTTACATTTTCAATATGTTTAAGATCATTTCACTAAGAATATAAAATTGAAAAATTAATTTCTTTTTTGGTTTTTTATTGAGTCCACACCTGACTGTGCTCAGGGTTTGCTGTTGTCTCTGTGCTCAATTTTCAGTCCTGTCAGAATTCAAGAGATCCTACATGGAGCCGGAAATTGAACCCAGCTCTTCTCTGTACAAGGCAAGAGCCTTCCTTATCCATTGTACCATCTCTCCATTTACCCCCCTTTTTAAAAAATTTTATTCACCATGATTTGCAATACTGTTGATTTAACTTCATGCATACAGAGCTGCAACTCCACAACCTCCTCCAGAGTTGCACACGCACACGCCATGTTAAATTCAGTTCTACTGACCAGTTTGGGTTCTGTTGCCTTTGGTCATTTGTTATTCCCTTGCTATGATTCTTTATATCCCACCTACAGAGAGATTATTCTGTATCTGTTCCTTTCCTGCTTCCTAACTTCAAGTTAGGAAGCAGGATACTTTCCAAATCCATCCACATAACAACAAATCACATAATTTCATCATTTATATTTGAGAAGCATTCCATTGGAATACAGATTTTCCTTGAACTAAACAAACCAGAAAACCAGGACTCTGTACCAACCCCATTTTCCTTAGAAGGGAGTAGGATTCTTAGGTGGAAGTCTTTCCCTCATTTTTGCTTTTATTACAAATCAAACTCCATCAAATATTGTAAATTTTCATATGGATAGAACTATGATTCTTTTGTTTTATCTTTTGAAGTATTAAAAATTTTTAAAGTAATTCTAAATTAAGAAGATAAGGAGATTTCACATGCACGTCTCTATACATAGTATTTTTTAACTTCTTAAAAGGTTTATCATAGTGTTTCATCAGAGAAGTCTGCTGTAAATCTTAGGGATGTTCCTTTGTATGTGATTTCCTTCTTTGATCTTGCTGCTTTCAGTATTCTATCTCTAGCTATAGTTTTTGTCATTTTTAATTAAGATGTGTCTTGGAGTATTCTTATTGGGGTTTCTTTTTAGCTGGTATCCTACAGGCCTCCTGGATCTTGAGGCAAGCGTTCTTTAGTTCCGGGAACTTCTCAGCAATTATGGTTTTGACAGTTTCTTCTTCATCAGGGTTTTCAAAGCCTCTTCAGCAAGTGGTGTTGGGAAAACTGGGCAGCGACATGTAAAAAAATGAATTTGGACCTGTGTCTAACACCATGCACAAAAATCAGATCAAAATGGATTAAAGATCTCAATATCAGACTTGAATCCATAAAGTACATTGAAGAAAATATAGGAAAAACCCTCCACGACATTGAAGCTAAAGGCATCTTCAAAGGTGAAACATCACTAGCAAAGCAACTAGGGAGAAAAGATAAACATATGGGACTACATGAAACTAAAAAGCTTCTGTACCTCAAAAGAAACCGTGACTAAGATACAAAAGCAGTCCACAGAATAGGAAAGAATATTCACCCAATACCCATCTGATAAGGGGTTAATATCCAGGATATATCAGGCACTGGTGGAACTTTACAAGAAGAAAACAAACAACCCCATCAAAAAATGGGGGAGAAAAAATGAACAGAAACTTCAGCAAGGGAAGAAATTCGAATGGCCAAAAAACATATGAAAAAATGCTCATCATCACTAATCATCAGAGAGATGCAAATCAAAACAACAATGAGATACCACTTTACACCACAGAGACTGGCACATATTCAAAAGAGCAAGAACAAGTGTTGGAGTGGATGTTGGGAAAAGGGGACACTCATCCACTGTTGGTGGGAATGCCGGCTGGTACAGCCTTTCTGAAAAACAATATGGACATTCCTCCAAAGACTAGAAATTAAACTCCCATTTGACCCAGCCATACCACTCCTGGGAATCTACTCTGGGAAACCAAAAATACGCAGCGGAAACACCATCCCTACTTTTATGTTCATAGCAGCATTATTCACAATAGCCAGAATCTGGAAACAACCAGAGTGCCCGAAAATCGATGACTGGATAAAGAAGCTTTGGTACATCTACACAATGGAATACTATGCAGCTGTCAGGAAAAATGAAGTTATAAAATTTGCCTATAAATGGATGGACATGGAGAAGATTATGTTGAGCAAAATTAGCCAGAAGGAGAGAGACAGATACAGAATGACTGCATTTATTTGCATAACATAAATCTATATGTACATATTATGATACCAATATCCAAGGTCAAGTGAAACATATATCAGGAGGTCTTGTCAAAGGTGAAATTATCACAAACGTGTGGGAGTCAGAGGCTAGGTAAGACAGAAAACAGAACAGTGTGCTAACAATTGTCAAGGGTACTAATGCCAACCTAGAACTGAGCATTAAATAGAGGCAAAAAGATACACATGACAACCCTTTAATGTATGTTCTGTAATCCATAGTCTGGAAGGGAAGGAAAAGAGAAAGAGAGAGAAAGGGAAAGAAATAAAGAACCTGCCATGGAAGAGGTCTGGGGAGGGGGAGGGAACCGGGGATGTTGGTGGTAGGAGATGGGCACTGGTGGCGGGATGGGTGCTGGAACACTGTATGACCAAAACCCAAATATGAACTTTTTAATTGTATATATTTGTAATTGTAAAAATAAAAAAAATTTTAAAAATAAAAAAGGTTTATCATAATTTTCACCTTCACCCATATACGTGGCAAAAACTGATCTTTTTGCTGTAGTTATAGTTTTACCTTTTCTATGATTTTAATTAGCATGTAATCTTTTCAGAATAATTTCTTTTGCTTAAAAGTATGCATTTAAGTTTCTTCTTTCATTTTCAGGATTTGATAGTACATTTCTGTTTATTGTTAAGTAATATTTCATGATCTGGATAAACCACAGTTGTCCACTCACCTACTAAGAACTATCTCAACTGCTTCCAAGTCTGGGAAATTATGAATAAAACATCTGTAATCATCTATGCACAAGTTTTTGTGTGAACATATTTTTAAGTAAATACCAAGGATAATAGTTACTGAATGGTCTGCTAAGAATATGTTCCATTTTGTTAGAAACTGCCCAGCTTTTTCTAATTGGCTTTGATTTCCTATCAACAAATAATATAAGTTCCTGTTTATCTCCCTCTCCAATATTTGGTATTATCAGTATATCATATTTTGTAATTTCTGATAGATGTATATTACTATCTAATTGTTTTGAGAATGTATTTTTAATTCTTTATGCTTATCATAGTATGGTAAATGCTGAGATTAGGTAAATCACTCAATGCAAGTTTTTAGTTGATTCTCTAGGTTAAATAGTCCCTGGAACATGTCTAGAGAGTCTCTGCAACTCATCTTGTAGCTCACTAATTATGTCTTCAGCAGTTGTTGCTCTGATGCGAAGGCCTTCCAATGAGTTTTTCATTTTAGCTACCACATTTTTAATATGTCATTTCTGCTTGTATTTTCATTTGGATTTTACTCATTTCTGCTCTGATGTCCTCGTGTATTTTGTTGACTTTGTGTTCCATTGCTTCCTTGAGCTCCTTATGCATCCTTAACAGTTCCTTCAGTAATTCCTTGTCAGAGAGTTTATATAGCTCATAAAAATATGGAACACTTCATGAATTTGCATATCACCCTTGTGCAGGGGCCATGCTAATCTCTGTATCATTCCAATTTTAGTATATGTGCTACCAAAGTGAGCTTGACCCTGGAATATGTACCTGATATATGTGTGCATATCTAATAAGAAAATAAGTATATGCATATGCATATATATATAAAAGCTTGACTTATATATAAGCTTGACTTTTTAGCATTTGTTAGCAATACATTGTGTGTCAGTGAAAGTATTGTATTCAGGAAAAGATATGAGATAAAGAAGTCTTGGTTACTCAACATGGTAAACCACTAATTTGTACATCTGAGAAAAAGTTAAAAAACATTCTTGTTTATTGCAATCAAAATCATCTTGTTTATGACAAGTAAGACCACATTCTCAAGATTCAATCTGTAAGATCGTGTTCCTTTTCTTACAGCAATGATTTTTATATGCCCATGATGGATAAAGAATCATTATTAAGGGGACAGAAGCTTGAAATACTGTTTCTAAGAATTCGTTGCTGATTTTTATTAACCCTTCTCTCTGGTTAGAGCATAACTCCCAAGTTAAGTTTTCTACCTAACTCATGTTTCATTTGAATTGATTCTTAACCAGTTCAGAGATGTTTTATAGATTGAGTTGTTTTGTAAATGCAAAGATTTCCAGTTACTAGAAATTGATAAAAGTTTGACATACGTTATCTTCTTAGCAAGTGTCGGGGAAAACCACAGGGGTCCCTGACAGTGTCAGGACAGAGGTTCTCTTCTACCTCCGAGGACTCCGGGAGAACAGATGAAAACTCACGAAGTTCGGTGCAGTTCCAAAAATGGCTTTTAATAGTACAAAAGCTCTTCCACAGCACTCCAACATAATGAACAAACTTTAGCTCTGGTCCAAACTTAGACCATACAAAAGAGCCTAAGTCTCCCACCAAAGAGAGAGGATCTCACTCGAGCTGAGTCCTACCCAGAAGAAGGGAGCAAAAAGGCCAAAGAGCAAAAAGCCAAAAGCAAAAGGCTAAAAGGCCCAAAGTCAAAAGGTGAAGGGGCCTCAAGTCAGCCCCTTATATTCACCAAAGTAATCCGATCGGGAGGGTCATGTCAACAAAGAACTCTAAACAGAGTGTAGTGCCACACCCTATTGCGTGTATAAACAAAGGTTATGCCAAGGTCTAATCCTTTCTACCAAGATTATCTCTTATGTAAAACACTGAGAGAGAGAGAGAGAGAGAGAGAGAGAGAGAGAGAGGGCTGATATATAGTAATACATCTTAACTTCATGAGCTTCATGTAATCTAGATGGTACCCACAAGGTCCTTCTTATTATTATCTGCACAAGGGTGATTCTGAGTATTCTTTCATGTACTGAAAGGGTCACACTCGCCTGCTTAGAGCAAACTAGTATGATCCTTCCTATAGTCTTCCTATCTTCCTATAGTCTTCCTATAGTCTCAGCGTAGCCAGGGTGGTAGTCTCCTGGTAAACCTCTAACTGTCCCACGCTGGGTGCAGTGGGTATAAAGAGGAGCTGTGCCTAATCTAGAAAACATAGAAGTCTTAGTAGATGTATAAGTCAGAAGTTATTCAATCAAGGTGACTTCTGTAACTGCCACGCCCTCTAGCAGTGTTTATATAGAAGAGAGGTCTCATTAGAATGAACATTGACTTAAGTAGATTAAGCTGGGAGTGGGCAAAACAACAAAATTCCCAGAATAGCTAAACCTGTCCTCCAACAACTCTCCCTTTTTGTTTACAAAAATATAAAAATATAAGTATTCTAAATAATACATACAGAGGAGTGATACAGAAAAGGAACAATTCCAATTACAAGGTAATATCATATGTTGTCCCGATGTCGAATTAATTTTGAACTGAGTACATTTCATAGTAAAATGTCTCTGGCTGTTTGGTAATAACAGACTACAGCCTGTATTGTCCTAAATTAGTGAGAGTCAATTTCCCATTAAGTCACATCTCTGGAACAAGGTCCGAAGAACTGATTCTGGAACAGCAGCATCGATTAAGATAAGAATGAGTCTAGGGAGAGCAATCATAAGGGACTCGATGTATTATCAGGAACACTGGATCAGGTTTCAGGAGCACTGGAACAAACTTCTCAAGCACTGCAATAGGTCTCTGGAACAGTGGTACAGGCATTTCGCAAGGCATCTTCAGCAAGGGAACACTGGCACCGGTAACCATACCTATAACTTAATTTTAGGTGAGACAAAAACACTTTTCGAGATTAATTACAAATAGAGATTTTAGGGCTTTGGCAGGAATCCAAGAACTTGAAGAAACTCCAACACCTTGTGAAAGGAAACATTAGGAAAAACTTTTTTTGCAAATTATTAAATTTTTTTGCAGTGAGCACTGTTTTAGGAATCTCGAGTATTGAGCGTTGTAGCACAAGTTTACTGCATTCCACCATCTTAGCCTGTGAACAGACTCATGAAAACTTTTTCATTGATTTAGCAAACTTTTTTGTAATGAGCACTGTGAACAGAGTCCAAGGCCTCGGACATCATAGAAGGAAGTTGCAGCAGCCAAGTTCTTTTCCTGTAAATCTCTGAACAAAAGCATTAAAAAACATTTTATTAGTTGTTTGCAGATTGATATTGATCACTATACTTGGAGTTCACCCTTTTTTCTCCTTTTTTTATTTATTTTTTTTTTTTTTTTTTACCTGTAAACAGAACATTAGAAAACTCATTAAGTTTTAAAACCTCGACACTGAATATCATACACGGAATCCATTTCATTTTTCTTCGAAATGTCAGAAACCTTCATTAGTCATTTCTGTACATAAAAACCTTAGAAAATTCTTACAAAATACCTTCTCCTTGAGAGTTATTCACATGCTTTCACCTTTAAACACTTCAAAGCAGTAAGGAAACATAAAGACACTTACACATTAAGCACTTAGAAAAGACATTTTTTATGGTACCTTCTTTTGGAGGGTTATTTAGGTACTCTTACCTTTAAACTCACTCCAAGGCAGTTTTTTTTTTTTAAGAAAGAAAGGGGTTATCTCCAGCTAAAGTATCAACAGGCTGCAATGGAAGGTTATTTTTATTAAAGATGAACCAAGATCAACAAGCTGCAAAGCAAAATTATTGTTATTAAAGATGGACCATGTTCAACAGGCTACAAAGCAAGATTATCATTAACCAATCTTGGAGGTTTGAACAGCAGTTTGCAATTTAAAATTAAGACTTTATATTGAAAGAAATTAGGTGTTTTTAGACCTGAATTGAAAGAAATTAGGTGTTTTTAGACCTGCTACCCATTTATAATCAATTTTCACTTAGATAGGTGAATTAACTGGTTTTTGCATCCTCATCAGTGTTTTCCAGTAGCTCTCCTTAGACAAATTTTGAATTTTGCCCTCTTTTAGTGCATTTTAAGAAAATGTAGTATGGTGGTTAATTTATAATTTTATCCACTTTTACAAATGTGGCAGAGTAATTTTCCTTGGGTTGGATATTTCTACATTATAACTCCACCAAGGAGGCAGATTTATAAATGGTCAGCTCTATACAGTGTGGTCCATATAATAATTTTATATGTTATTTTAGAATGACAGAGAAGAATGGTGTTGCTAGTAGTGTAAGGATAAATAACTGCTAATTAATCAGAAATAGTCTGCCCACCCCAGATGGAATTGAGCAAAATTATACTGTCCTGGTTATGTTGTAGTTGCCCTAGGAAATTAACTCTCTTTCTTGCTCTGTTCTGTGTCCAAGTCAACTGATCCTTGGGATTATACTGCCTAGTGTCTCTTCTTTTTTTAAAATCTTTTTTTTTTTTTTTTTGGGTCACACCCGGCAATGCTCAGGGGTTACTCCTGGCTCTGCACTCAGGAACTACTCCTGGCGGTGCTCGGGGGACCATATGGGATGCCGGGATCGAACCCCGGCTGGCATGGGCCGGCCGCGTGCAAGGCAAACGCCTACCCGCTGGGCTATCGCCTCCAGCCCCTCTTGTGTCTCTTCTAATTGAGTTTTTCAAAGAAGCACCAGAAGATCAGATTGAGGTTGAGTAGTATAGGAGTTCTTCTAACTCTATTCTTTGGGTAAGTCTTTGTCTAAGTTCTAGCTGTATATGAGCAGTGCTAGCTCCTCTATCTCCTCGTGTCCTATACACTGAAGAGTAATTAGAGTTCTCTACTGTTGCTCGACTATTGATGTCTTGACATATTTGATTTGTTTTAACATACTCCTACCTGTCTAAATTATCATTTTAAACTGTCTTCACTGGATGCTTTGGGTTGGATGCTGTTTCTTACCAGGGCCATAATTAATACATACAAACTATATCAAAAGCTTTGATAAAGTTCATGAAGTCACTTTTTTGTTACTTAGGTTGGCATTTGGGCTGCACATGGTTATGAAATGGGCTTATTTGGGGGCTCTATGTTTGTTTTCACACTTGGCAGCACTTAGGGATTGTTCACAGTACCAGGGATTTAACCCAGGATGAGCCACCTGCATGAAAAGTGTCTTAACCCCTTTATGTCTTCTGGCCGATGATGAGCAAGCTTTAGTAGACTCTTAGATACACTTCTCATGAGAGGAAAAACACCAGAGTTTTCCAATCAACCTCTCACAAAATGAGGCTGAAATATTTTAATATTGTTTTGAATCTCTGGAAGATGTCACAAAGGGACATTAAACTCCTATGATGAAATCGTGTTTAAGCTGAGCACTCATTGTGAGAATATCTTATTGGGGGTGCAAAACCTCAGAGAAAACGTTACACAGTGTTCTTTTCCTTTACGTGTTTGATGACGTGCATTTGAAGTCAGAAAAAAAGAAAAACATTCAGTAATTCTGGCTTGTCTTATGCAATAATGGGTTTTGCAGTCTCAGTAGAGGATTTTTATCGTAGAGGTTAGGGTATACATGGATCATAGTCTGGTATCACACATGGAGAATACAATGAGATGTCAACTGCCTGTACAGCATGAGGAGACACTCATTCAATCCAGTGCTGATTTTTTGTGACTCATTTTCCTCCCTTCTTTGCTATTAACAAACATACTACCAAGTGGGGAGCTATAAATGAGTCTATTTCCTGCAAATAATATTTTAATGATATTCTAGCTGGTTACACATGAACATGAGGCGATAAAATGTTGATTATGGACCCCTCCTTCCCATATTTGATGATGTAAAATCCTGGTCAGTGTCCTTAAAAACAAACCAAACTTAATTTTTAGTTTATAAAATCATCATGGAATAGAAAATTAGGTCAAAAGTAAGTCTGTTTCTGCTTGTCTTGTTCAGGACCTCAGCATGAATCCAAGTGATCTCATAATGGAAACCTATTTATTCCTGCCCGGCCAAATGCACTAGCCAAGTTGACATTTTCTAACCATCACACTTCATTTGGAATGCTTTCCCTAACTCTTATCAGGCTTAAAAAAAAGGAGAACTGAGGTGGGTTTGAGAAAGGGAAATTGTATTCCTATCTTTACCGGCAGTTAGGTCTACATACACATGCTAAAAACTACCTTTGTCCCCACTCTACAGTTTGCTTTTTATTTTTAGATATTAATTGTTCAGAGACACCAGGGTCATGGACATGACTGCAACCCAGCAAAGGGGAGCCAGTTGAGGGAGAAGAAAAGGGAAAACTAACACCCCCCCACCCCGTCAATCCTTGCATTGTCTGCTCTTTTCATAATAAGTAATCTAAGTTGTAATAGTCTGACCTCCTGGAGTTAACAAAGAATTCAAAATTTGATTTTATTTACTTGGAATTTATTCTGCTTCTTGTAAAATATTAGGCATATTTGTGAAAGGAAAGAAAATGGAAAAGGGAATGGTTCAAGGGCCTAGGGGCCCAGCTTTTCTTTTGCAGTTCTGAACATTACTAGGTATGACCCAAGAACAGCAATAACAAAACAAAAAGAGAAAAGGGAGAGGGATAAAAAGGAAATATTAGAAAAATAAGTTTGAGAAATAATGCTAGAAATAGTACTTTTCTGGCTTAAATTGTTATATACATATATACCTTATATATATATATATATATCTGAAATATATATATATACACCTGATATCTATTTATCTATATGTATATATTTATTTATTCCAGGTACCAATTATGTGACAGGCAGTCATGTGTATGTGCTGTGATTCCAAGCATAGAACCACTGTAAGTCATGTCCTCAACTAGCTTACTTTTGAGAGGTAAAAATAAAGTAAAAATTAATCTAATACAGATTATAATAGTATACAGTCAGATATCATTATATAACATCGAGAAGGGCAGGACAGTATAAAAATGTATTGCACAGAGCTCCGCTTCTTCTACCAACTCAAAGATATTGGTTTATGTCTCATTTCTTCTGAGAAGATAGATTCAGAGCAGAAAGGAATATGACCCACATTATTCTTGGTGAAGCTGAGATCAGATTTACATGGCTTTAAAATCTCTGCCTCCCTCTGGTCCTTCTGCCTGGCCTGTACTGAAAGATACACTCCCGAGTTTGTCTTCGCAGAGGTGTTTGAGCACTTCCAGTTTACAGAATTCATTTAGCAATTAACTATGGACATAACCTTGTTGTATCTGTCACTTTTTGTTTCAATATTTTTGAAATATTTTTATTGAAATTAACTAGAAGCTTGATTGTTATTCAAATTTTTATCCCTTACTTTTTGCTACAAACTCCTTGAATATTAGACACATTCTACCAACTTTTTATACTTTTGTGCTCTCAAGATGCTACTACTATTATGGAGTTGATTTGAGTGTCTAAAAGAAGTAGGCTTGATAATTTACTGAAGGATCATCATTGTCTCAAGTTAGAATATCTTTGTTTTTGATTTTCTTTCCTCTCAGGACATCTTGGTAGGACTAACCCTTAGAACATTTATTCTTTCAAATATATAGTATGCCTTATAATACCATTTTGGAAGACAAAATTTTAGAAGACAAATTTATGGGTCCAAGTGTTTCAGGATATTAAGGTACTCTGCACCAACAAGCATCTATAGTTATGAAAAATAAATTAAAAATAGCTAGATTTGTGAATTAAACTAAGAATTAAAGCTTGCACACATATGTACACCCACACATACACAAACATGCATACACACACATACACACACAACCAAAACATGACCTGAGTATAAAGTTGACTTTCCATTCAAAACCATGTTCCACTAAATGTTAGATTCAGTGTCTGCCAAAGATTTTATGAGCCAGCTGCAAGTGATCCAGAACCCACTGCGTGAGGACAAGGCTTCTCCCTTTTTGTTTTCTATAGGCCAACTCACCTAGAATTCTCTCTCACAAAATATTGCAGCATCTCAAGATGTTTATTTGGCAAGCTCTTAAAACTAGGGAAAAGTCAAGTATAGGCTTTGTAAGTGTATAAATATTCAACCCTGATCTTCTTTATCCATTTTTCTCTGGATCCTAAGAAAATTGATCAAAGTACCACTGAAAGGACAAGTTTTTGAAGTGTAGTTATGATTTAGTTTCATAAATGTGTTCTTTCTGAGTTATTATTTGTAGATTTCCCCCATTCTTTGAAAAAATATACGTATATGCATGCATGTTAATGAGAGAGGATTTTATTGGAATTATTACATTAGACTGTGAGGCCACTCTCAACTCCCTGATTAGCTGACTTGCCACCCTTTTTTTTACATTTTCTTGCTCACTATCCCAGCTGCCTTCTTTTTCTTTTTGATCACTTACAAACTGGCTGTTGAGAAACTGTTTTTTAGGAGCAGATTAAGTCTTATTGAAATTGAATTGATAGTTTGACTCTAGACAAAGGGCATGTATACCAAAGTTTTGTTTGGTATACAATTCATATAAATTGGTACATTTTTGGCTGCTGGAGGCTATGATGTGAAACTATTTTGGCTTTTAACTTTAATGGGAGCATCTAGTGTGAGATACGGTTTTTCCTCTGTGTGTATACCTGCATCCCTGTGGTCTCTATTTGCATAAAGGCATTAGTCGTAGTGGAAAAACTCCACCTAATGTCTCATTTTAACTTAACCACTTTACCTTCAAATATGTTTGCATTCTAAATTACTAATGATTATAACTTCAGCATAGATTTAGGCAGTGTGTCCCTGTCTGTCATAATTTCCCCAGAATGCTTGGGAAACACAGAAAAAATGGGACTTCCTGTGAAGTCAGATAGGCTTCATAGAGGATATGAGGCATAATCAGGTCTTATAGGAGATGTAGCAATTAGCAAGGGTACAAATGGTGGGCTTTTCCCAAAGATAAATGAGCATTTAAATTAAGAACTCATGAGTACATGATGACATTATGTACTTTTAGAGCCATTTTTAGCCTAAAAGTTCTGAGAAGGCAGTATGTCCTTACAAGAGAAAGGTTCAAAACAGAGGTTTATATAGTAGGAAAGAGATCTAGAAACACAAATTGGTCCTTGATATGAACTGGAAGCAGAGCTTTTAAGTTTAGTGACGCAGTATAATGATAGAATGATTGCATATAAACTGGTCATGGAAGAGACAAGGGATGGGGGAAAGGTTTCCTTATCGGTCACTGGTTGGCCCCCCCCCACTCTTGGGCACTTTGAGAGAGCTTCTTAATTCAGCAGTAGGAGTTCCATGTTACAGCCTCTTTTCTTAGCTCCTGGATGCTAGGGATCTCTGAGGCACAAGATCTCTGTCTTGGGATTCACACTACATTATTCTAAATAGTCCTTGCTAAGCAAATAGGTGTTTTTCTCCTTGTCCAACGTTTTTAGAAGTCAAAAGATTTTGTATTTACACTGTAGAGGTTACCAGATCTAAATTCTATTCAATTAACAAAGTTGCATGTTGTTCTAGAGAACCGAAGAAAGGAGAGATTTTCTTGTCTATACTTGCTTCGGATCTCCACAGTGCTTTGAAAAAAAAAAAGCAACCAAAAAATACTCTCCACTTCCCCGTTCAGAATAAATGAAAATAACAATAGTTTTAATGTAAAGCTAAATAGGATGATTTATGGAAGGGTTATGGACTATGACTCCATGGGCGCGCCATTTTCCACATTGGACTTCCTTCTCATCAGAACTCCCACCCAGCCGACCAACCCATCACAGCCCGGATCACCGACACCCACCCTGGTGCAGTTTCTTCTCAATCCGCCCAGGAATGCTGGTCCAGAGACTCTCAGACATGGGGCAGAGCGGTTCCTTGCTTTCCCCTGTGCCCAGCCGTTCATGAGGAGGCAGTCGAGAGGCATGGTGGAGTTTCAGCCTTGGCCCACCACCCGGCAGAACCTCACAACAAGCCAGACGACCCCACCCACTCCATGGGCGCCGCCATTTTCCACATTGGACTTCCTTCCCAGAAGCACTCCACCCAGCCGACCGCCCATCAAACACAGCCCGGATCATCGACACCACCCTGGAGCAGTTTCTTTCCTCAATCCGGCCCAGGTATGCTGGTCCAAGAACTCTCAGAACATGGGGCAGAGCGGTTCCTTGCTCTCCCTGTGCCCAGCCGTTCATGAGGCAGTCGAGGAGGCATGGTGGGTTCCAGCCTTGCCCCACCACCCCGGCAGAACCTCACAACAAGCCAGACTACCCCACCCACGGCGCCGCCATTTTCCACATTGGACTTCCTTCTCATCAGAACTCCACCCAGCCGACCAGCCCATCACAGCCCGGATCATCGACACCCACCCTGGAGCAGTTTCTTCCTCAATCGCGCCCAGGTATGCTGGTCCAGAGACTCTCAGACATGGGGCAGAGCGGTTCCTTGCTCTCCCTGTGCCCAGCCGTTCATGAGGCGAGTCGAGAGGCATGGTGGGTTCCAGCCTTGGCCCACCACCCGGCAGAACCTCACAACAAGCCAGGCGACCCCCCCACCACTCCATGGGCGCCGCCATTTTCCACATTGGACTTCCTTCTCATCAGAACTCCACCCAGCCGACCAGCCCATCACAGCCCGGATCAGCGACACCCACCCTGGAGCAGTTTCTTCCTCAATCCGGCCCAGGTATGCTGGCCAGACTCTCAGACATGGGGCAGAGCGGTTCCTTGCTCTCCTGTGCCCAGCCGTTCATGAGGCAGTCGGGAGGCATGGTGGGTTCCAGCCTTGGCCCACCACCCGGCAGAACCTCACAACAAGCCAGACGACCCCCCCACCCACTCCATGGGCGCCGCCATTTTCCACATTGGACTTCCTTCTCATCAGAACTCCACCCAGCCGACCAGCCCATCACAGCCCGGATCATCGACACCCACCCTGGAGCAGTTTCTTCCTCAATCCGGCCCAGGTATGCTGGTCCAGAGACTCTCAGACATGGGGCAGAGCGGTTCCTTGCTCTCCCTGTGCCCAGCCGTTCATGAGGCAGTCGGGAGGCATGGTGGGTTCCAGCCTTGGCCCACCACCCGGCAGAACCTCACAACAAGCACGACCCCCCACCCACTCCATGGGCGCCATTTTCCACATTGGACTTCCCTCTCATCAGAACTCCACCCAGCCGACCAGCCCATCACAGCCCGGCTCACGCTGCGCCCCTGCGGTTCATCAATAAAGGCTTTATTTGGAGGTGTTTGTAGAGTATGCCTCCCCCGCCGGCAAGCCTAGCAAGCTGCTCGTGTTGTATTTGATATGCCAAGCGCCAGTAACAATTATATTAGATCATTCTCATGACCTAATATAATGGTTTGAAGCTCTTTATGTTCCTGTACCAAGCCGATGCCCTTGGCTCTACAGCATGTGACAGGACATATTGAGATATTACTGGTGCCCGCTCTAGCAAATAGATGATTACGGGAAGATCGTGA
>JAJIBD010032387.1:0-79145 GCA_021461705.1 Cryptotis parvus
TGTTCTCTGGAATATGTTATGTCTCCCTTTGACCTTCCTTGGCTTTTTCTACTCTAGAAAAGCCTATGTTTTCTCTTTAACACTTATACCTCTCTATTTTTTCCTCTCATATCCTGTCGGGGAGCTCCGGGTCCCCGACAGTGCCGAGACGGAGTTCCCTTCTACCTCCGAGCCGGCGAGGAATGGATGAACACTCAGGAATCTGATGCGGTTTTAAAGGCTTTACTTATCACAGGTTCAGGCATACAAATCAGCAAAAGGAAAAACCCGATGCTTAGGATTCCAGGCTAGAACCCCAGCCATGTGTAGGCCAAGATGGCGACCACCACGTGTAAAAACTTCCAAGGGGAATAAATGCTCACAAGGCGAGATCCCACAGGGAAGAAGAAGGTCAAAAGCCAAAAGCCAAAAGCCGCAGGAGCCAAAAGCTGAAGGCTGAGGAACCAAAAGGCAAAAGGTGAAGGGGCCTCAAGTCAGCCCCTTATATACACCAAAGTAATCCAATCGGGAGGTTGTCATGCCAACAAAGAACCCTAAACAGAGTGTAGTGCCACACCTTATTGCAGGTATAAACAAAGGTTACACCAAGGACTAATCCCGAGATTATCTCTTATGTAAAACACTGGAGAGAGAGGGGCTGATATAAAGTAATACATCTTAACTTCATGAGCTTCATGTAATCTAGATGGTACCCACAAGGTCCTTATTATTATCTGCACCAGGGTGATTCTGAGTATCTTGTTCTCATGTACTGAAAGGGTCATACTCGCCTGCTTAGAGCAAACTAGTATGATCCTTCCTATAGTCTTCCTTTAGTCTCAGCGTAGCCAGGGTGGTAGTCTCCTGGTAAATTCTAACTGTCCCACGTTGGGTGCAGTGGGTATAAAGAGGAGCTGTGCCCATCTAGAAAACATAGAAGTCTTAGTAGATGTATAAGTCAGAAGTTATTCAATCAAGGTGACTTCTGTAACTGCCACACCCTCTAGCAGTGTTTACATAGAAGAGAGATCTCATTAGAATGAACATTGGCTTAAATAAGATTAAGCTGGGAGTGAGCAAAACAACAAAACTCCCAGATTAGCTAAACATGTCCTCCAACAATATCCCTAAGTAAATTTTTACAATAAAAACTATTTTGCTTCACTAAAAATTAAGATAAATCCAATCTTCTTTCCTTCTATCAGAATTAGAGAATAAGCAATGAAACCAAGCTTTGGTCTAGAGTTTTACACTACTCTGGGAAACCAGACCATGCTTTTCCATCATGCTTATAGGTCTTTGTTCTAAGTTCTATTTTTTTTTTTTTTTGCTTTTTGGGTCACACCCAGAGATGCACAGCAGTTACTCCTGGCTCTTTACTCAGGAATTACTCCTGGCAGTGCTCGGGGACCATATGCGATACCAGGGATCGAACCTGGGTCAGCCACGTGCAAGGCAAATGACCTACCCACTGTGCTATCACTCCGGCTCCTGTTTTAAGTTCTATATGATTTTTTTTTAAAAATTTGATTTAGGGGCCTAAGGTGCGATGTAAGTTGACAATTCACTTGAAAATCAATATTCTCCAATGATGCACATACAGAATACTGCATATTGTAGGAGTATAGATAGAAGTGTTTACATTCCTCTTCCCCATAAAGCTTATAGCAGTTTTTAAAAATTTAAATATGTATTTGTTCCAGTTTTAAAAGTTCCAAGTCTGCCAGTTAGTAAAATAGTTATGTATGCTTCTTTCTGCCTTTACTGGAAGTGAAATTGCAATAGTTTAGTGGGAAAAGGCGTCACTCCAGTTTTCTGCTGACTCTCTAGAAGGAAGCATTGTACTTCCAGCAAGAAAAGAACCAGTTCAGTGATACACATATTTCAAAGCAAAAGTTCCTGAGAGAAAGTAATTTGGGTGAGTCTTAAATCAAATCTAAGAGACTGACCTCCCTAGTCGTTTTATAATGCTGGAAAGAAAGGAAAGAAAGACAACAAAGACTTTTCCTGCCTCTTTTCTCCTGACTTCTGCAGCCAGGATGCCTAGCTACTGACAGCTGAAGGCCACATTGCTTCTACCCAGCGTCTTTTATTTATTGGTGAAGTTATTCCTGCCTCTAGGAGCCATCTCAATACAGTAAAATTATTTACAGAATCTTACTTATGAATGCAAAATTCTCATTTTTGTAATGGTAAATGAAAAGTTTATTCATAAGTATGTCATTTACTATTTCCCAAAACCCTCTGTCTATATTTATAGCTGGTATTTACCAGCTATGAATTTACCTCCTAATTCAAATTTCCTGGGAGATTGAATACTTTGACCTATATCAACCAAGTCACACCAACATGACTCTTCTCAAGAGAGAGTTAGCAATCACTAGTCTCACAGAGGCCAACCAAAAGTCTATTTTTCAGGCAACTCAGCGAACAAACAAGGATCAATAGTGATTAATGATTCTAGAGATGAAACTTGCTATTCTATATTTTGACACATAAATAGACTTATGTAAAGAAGGTCAGTATTGAGGACACTCAGTAGAGTAGCTTTCAAGGGTACATACATATTTAAATATGTTTATATAGTCTTGTGGCATAAAAATACTGAATCACCGTGAGATACACAGTTACAAAGTTGTACAGGATCAAGTTTCAGTCATTTTGTTGTAATATTGAGCTAGTTGATATTACTGCTAGAGTTTTACCTGAATTAAGACTTATTTTCAGTGAAACAATTTGTTAGAATCCATTGGTTTTTAAACTAGTTTGTATCTTTCAGAAACGTTTAGAGGGTGCCATTAACAATACCTTTCTTTTACACATGTAAAATATAAATAGAACCACTTAGCTACAGTTGAGACATATCGGCATTTTCTGAGTTTGAAGTGTCTGTGTTTCCCTTGCTCTGGAGTCGTGATGAGTGGTGACAAGCTTTACTGGGAAGCACTGTTGTAAAAAACAACAACAACAACAACAACAAACTGCATAGCACCAGCCTTCTCTCGTCACCCTACCGTGGGACAGCTACAGAAAGCACTGTCACTATCAAAACAGCAATGTTTAAATCCTGCCCAGAGAAACGGTCTTGTGTGACTGTTGGTGGAGTCTGAGACAGACTTGTGCGTGTCTTTCCTTTCCTTTCCAGGGTCGAACCCTTGTTTAAAGAAGGAGACTCTCAAAGTCAGGAAACTAGTCAGACGTCCAAACTATGTGGTGACGCTGAAGCCCCTGTGAACCGGAAACAGACATTTACAGTATCCCTTTCCAACAAAGTCGGTTCCAAGTATCTCCCTCGAAGGCTAAGGGGATTTGACCCAAAGGCTAACCTGAACAGAGGCAATGTACTGTTCACGAAGGTCACTTTTATTTTTTGTTTTTACTGTTTAAAGAGAGAGTTGGGTGAACGGTATTGGCACTTTTACAAGAAGCTGGTAAAGAGAGAGGAAAGAGGAAAAAGTAAGACTGTTTTTAATTCATCAAACTGCTGCTGATTTAGGAATAATAAACACAAGTCTGTTTCCTTGATTATTTTATAAATAGCAAATATTTGGGCAAGGAATTTGATAAGTGCGCAGACTATAGGAATTGTTTACCAAGTGATGCGTCAGTAAAAAAAAAAAAAAAGCAAACAAACAACAACCCCCCACCCCCCAAACTCCTTGACTTTGTCTGAGATTCTCCGGTCTAATTCCCAAGGTCCTTAGTCATCATTTCCCTCATCTTTTGAACTTGATCAAAGCAACTCGGGGGGCCTCTGAGGGGGAAGATTGGTTCCCTTTATGCAAAAGGCAATAAGGTAGTACCCTTCCCAGCAGTTAGGAATGTTGTAAAATGCCGTGTGTTTTCAAATACCAAGGCGGAAGTTTTCTGATTTATAACCTTAATAGTTGTTTTAGACTGCCATCCTGACTTTCTCAGGCATTGCTGATTTATTCATGCTGAACCCAACTATCTGGACTGGAAACTAGCTGCCCCTCTTAGGCTGGACTGTGGCCTGAGCTTCAGAACCAACAGTCCTATTCTTCTCTCTAGACCCCAACTGAAGTTCTGGAATTTCTACAACCCCGACTTACTGTAAGAACCTCCTGGCTTAAACTCTGACCCAAACACGCAACGAATTGCATTCAAATGAGCAAAGCAGGCCCTGAGGAAAATAGAGGGAAAATATAAACTGTGGTCACTGCATTCTTCTGATATTTAAAAATTAAAATGGAAATATTTTGTCCATTTGGGATTCTGGGAAGTCATAGGATGGGTAAATTTTTTCTGAAGTTCCTGTAAGTGAGGTATCAGTTTTTTAGCTGAATAATTACCAAGAAGAGAAGGAAAAAGTCTTATTTGTTTGTTTTTTGACAAACGTTTTATAAGCATCAACCGCGGTCAAGACAGAGAATTCTGAGGAGATGATGATGAATAGAAAGTGTTTGGCTCAGTGGGCTCATCCAGCATGAAGAACATGCCCCTGAAATCATGGTTCTGTGGAAAAGGGAAACAGATAAAACATCTGCTTCCCAGAAGGAGACTTCATAAATCTGTTATTTCTTGGAGTCAGTTTTTCAATCTAGAATTTTGGAAATTAGTGGCCATTAATGCCCACACCCAAATCATGCAATCATGCTTATCTAGTTATTTCCAAGGTCCTTCAGGGATCAGTCATTTTGCTTCTGTACCTGAATTATAGGTGTGCAGAAGAAGTGCTTGTGCTCTGGAGTCTAATATCATCTTTCCTTGTATAGGAAGTTGTCTTAAGACATGTAGCAGGAAATCCAGGAGCCCTCTGAGATAAGATTCAATGATTTAGGTCTAGCCATCTCTTTGGGAATGCCCGCTAATGAACTTTGTGAAACCATCCCAATCCTAAATCAAGTAAATAATCTGCTTTTATCCTCATTTGTCTCAAGGTCTTTGAGTTACTTAAGACGCTCTTTATCCAAATCATAAGTTATACTTGGAGACTCCACACTTACACTTGACACTAGAAATCAAATAACTCTGTTAAGTTTTTAACTATCCAAAAGAATCAGGAAGTCTCAGAAGGATCAAAAAGAACAGGTAGTGGCAGTTCATATAGGAAGTAAATAAAGAAACTCCCAATACTTGTGTTTTCAGAATGGAATCTTTTAATATATCAGGTGCTTAATATATACAACTTCATTCATTTCCCTATGAAAATAAATTAGATCTAGAAAAGACTTTTCTTTTGAGTAACTCTTTTACTATTGCATCTAAAACTGGTTCTGTTGACGACTCTATATGAACCTGACATCATGCTATTTAAAGGGAGGTTGGAACAACTTTCAGACTTGTAAACCCATCTTATATTTATATAGTACCTTTTGTTTCTGCCTTTATCATTCCTGCACTTCTGCAAGGGTGGGGGGGTAATTTATGGCTTATTTTATGAGTAAAGAAACTGAAATGGCTAACCATTAACAGGTAGTGTTTTCTCAAAGTTACCTAGTAGGTAATTAGTAGATTTAAGAAAACAATCCAACACTTCCAATTCTCAGTTCCCTGGTCTTTCCCCTAGACCTTTATACCTTAGACAATCCTAAATGCAATGCCATAAGAATATTAGAAACCTTTTATTTAGGACCCTAGTGAACTACTACCTCATTACAGCATTGAACATTTTGACGGGAGCTTGATCGTTACTGTGTATGAATTTTATACCACTTCTAAATGTATTTATTATCCAACTCTTGCATGCTTTGTGCTTGGCAAACACAACCAATACCTTTAGACATCTGCCCTGGTGATTAATATGATTTAAGCCTCAGGAAAACATTTTTTGGTTAGTTATTAATAAAAATAAATGTTGCTTGCACTGTGTCCTCAAGACGAAATGCCATCAAGTTTGGTGACTTCTTTGACCAACATCAAAGATGGTCACTATTTTGGAATTCAGGAAACATTTAGAAAATTGTTGCTTAGAGTATTGAAGAAAAGACAAAGGCATGTTAATTACATGTCAAATCCTTCCTTTCACATTGCAGAATCATAGATAGCTCCCTAGTTGCAGTCAATTTCCATTTTCTTACTCCTTTTTAAGTTCCAGTTGGTTATTTCAGATATATTCAGGGGTTAGTGTGATATTCATCTTAGCTGCAGACAATGCCAGAAAAACATGCTGTGATATTAAATTACTATGTGTAACTCAAATTTGTACATTTAAAGGACTTATATATGACTAATAGACTACAACAGTGATCATTTTCTTTAGCATAAGTATTAAAGCATGTATTAGTTTAAAAATCTCAGTTTATACTGTAGAGCCCATAAATACTTTGTGTGAAGCCCTTGTATAAGCTTCATTGCCTGTTGTGAGGTATGGAGAGGTTATGACTTCTGGTTCCTAATTTGAAAAAGAAGTGTCATCCATAGCCGAAGTTCTCAAGTTATTTGGCCTATCTCATCCTTTTTACAAAACTAAAAGTCACTCACACCCCCTAAAACTCTACCTTTCCAACAAAGTGCCCCCTGAATTATTCTATCATCCCCAGGTGATAAAGACCATTATCACCCATTTTGGGAAATACTGCTCTAATATTCTCAAAACTCTCTTAAAACTATTTTTAAATTATTATACTTATCTACAAGTATAATAACGAATATATAAGTATAATATATAAGTATAATAAGGTCTCTAACAAACCAACCATAAACTTGATATCAAAACTGCCACTGACCTTATAAACTAAGATGATATACTATTTCTATTCCTCTTTTTGCCCATGCAGCCTCATCAGGCATTTATATAGGCATGTGCTATACTTTAGGTTAAAAATATAACAATGACTAAGTCAAATTTTATGTGTTCAAGTCTCTTATAGGTGAGAAGACACATGATTAGACTTAGACTTAGATTAGGCCAAAATCACACCAGCTCTATGAGTGCTGAGCCTGCAGGAAGCTGCTGTCTATAGAGCAGAACCGAGGCACAGTGAGACAAAGAACAATCTTTGAAATTTCGTTTCAAAGATAGTGTGTGTTTAGTGAGTGGGCTCAATGAGTGAGCCCATCACACAAGAGAGAATAACTCTGACAGAACATGGCAAAAGCAAGAAAATTCATGGAGCTTGAGAAATGCACACAGGTTCTATCCTGGTCTCTATCATGTGGTATGGATAGGTCGGCTGAGTGGGTCTGGAGTAGCAACAGGCTGGAAGACTTACATGGACTTTATTTGGTAGGTAATGAAAAATACCAAAGTGCAAAAATGATAATGATATAGTAACTTTCTTTTGTAGGTAGGTGATGACTTGACAATGGTTTAGAGGAAAATTAAATAAATAAAACTCAGATTAGAATTAGAGGAACAAATGAGGAAGATACAGGCATGAGGAAAGAGTTCCTGAACACTCAGGATGAGACAAAAATCAACCAGAGATGAGGAATGGAATTAGAGACATGTTTTGTGTAATGACATTACTTAGTAGCAAGGGCTAGTGAATTCAGAGTGTGCGTCTCTCCACTGGACCAATAGATTGGCTCAGCATGAACAGCAGGAAGGAAACTTTACCTGCTCTCTCTTCAGAGAACTGAATCTTTAAAACATTTTTTGCCACCATCTCACCATGATGTGCAGGTTGAAAAGACACAGATGTCCCATGTTCTAGTAGGTTCACACATTGAAACCCATTTGCTTTGAACACTATGAGCGAATCACTTCCAATTCTTGCTTTGTCATACATCAAACATCCAAAAAAGTGCTTTTGTAGAGGGAAAGTTTGCACCACTAGACAGGACTCATGCCATCCAAGCATAGGTTTCTTGTTTTTGACATAGAGTGCCTGTTCACAGCCAGAAACAGCAAGTAGTTACTTCACTGTAGACATCTGCAACTCTGTGCCAATGAGTCAGAAACAGAGTTCAGATTTTTTCACATGAAAGGCAGATGCCTTTAAAATTCAAGAAACAAATTCTTGGCACTGTAAGGGGGTGAGGTTGCCCCAAATTACCAGGAAACAACTGAAGCTGTTAGCAAGATTTGTACAGCCCAGTAGGCAAAAAAATCTACCAAGGACCAGTAATTGCCCTGGGGACTCTACAGAGCTGGATGGACGTTACAATCATAGCCATACCTCCAAAGTCTAAATTTCCAGGAGTTTGAGACGTATGCAGCTTTTTACAGATTAGGTATATTTCATGAACTCTGTTTTTACAATTGCATTTCCTAAGAACTGTAGGGATTACAATGTCATGATTCTCAGACACGATGCCATGAAGTTTTCTGTAAACAGTTTATAAGAAATAAGCTGGGGAATGATCCGTTGGCCATTTGTGTGAGCTTTTCCATGCAAAGATTCACTATAATGGCCAATTCCTTCTGATTTATGTACCAGTTGCCCATCACCAGCTAGACAACAGTCACCATGACTTAGCACTTTCAAAGCATTTTCGAAGTAACATTGTTTCTCTAATAAAAGACTTCCTTTCTACCACCCCATCCTTAGGGATGAGGAAAATTCCCCAGAGAAATTGTACGCATTCTACAAAAGCCATAAATCCCAGAGGTGACATTTTAATGTTCAAAGTCAGTTCACAGTAAATGTCTCATTATATGAGAAAGCATTCCTAGGAAGTGTTAACCTTTTGAAATCTCATAGCCAATCTCATTCCCTCTTATTCAAGGCTAAGTGTACACTGGTTCAAATTTCTATGAACCCCAAAATTGTGAAAAAAAATTCTTCTGAGACAGAAAATTTGGGGGCATTTATTTGACTTTTTTTTTTTTTTTGCTTTTTGGGTCACACCCAGCGATGCTCAGGGGTTACTCCTGGCTCTGCACTCGGGAATTACTCCTGGCGGTGCTCAGGGGACCTTATGGGATGCCAGGGATCGAACCCAAGCCAGCACAGGCTGGCCACGTGCAAAGCAAACACCCTACCCACTGGGCTATCGCTCCGGCCCTTATTTGACTTTTTATAGAGTGAGTTGATGCTCAAATTGGGTTCCCTGAAGCAGTTCATTTTCCTCATTCTGAAAAATCTAAATCCCAATGCTATGTCTGGGGGTGGCTACATGACAGTGAATATGCTTGGAGAATTGTAGTGGAAAGAACTTAAGTACAAATATTGTTTACATTGTTTCTTACCTGTTTCAACAGCACACAAATTCATGTATCAATAATTTTGAAATTTATGAAAAGTATGAAATTTATGAAAAGTAAATCCTCCTGTCCCTGTAGCAAGTAGATGCCCTTGGGTTGCACTTGCTTGTGACAGGACTAATGGAGATGTTACTAGTGCCCACTTGAGCAAATCTATGAACAATGGGAAGACAGTGATATAGTGATGAAAAGTAAAATAAACCACTAATAATCTAAGATTCTTTCTTAATAATTCTGCTGATGATTAAGGTATCACTTTCTACTATCAAAACTGACTTTTCTGTTCCTAAGAAGATTAGTTCTAGTTTGTAGTTTTCTAGTCTCAAGGGAGAGTTTCAGTCGTTAAGGATTTTGGCCTCCTTGATTCCTTTCTAGTCAGACATTCATGCTCCTCAACAGACATGAAAGCACCAGCGTGCTTGAAACACCCAGAAATGCAACCTAGTATCTCCCTGCAATTCCTATAAGAGGAAACTCACACAAAGGTCCTGACATTATTGAGTTCATCAACGAAAGTTTCCTAATAGCCCACTGAACATGTGAAGGGGAAAGAGCAGTTATGCTGGCGCAGGTTTTCTGAGGAGAACAGAAGACCCCTCAAGGGTTTCTATACATGGAATACTGATGTGGTACCAGGCAGGCATAGCCCTGTTCTCTGCCCCTCTGTTGTAGTTTTTCATGCTAAAATTAGATGCCCTTTAGTCCAGTTGAAAGACTATTCTTATATTAAATATTTAAACAGAGACTCAGGACTATATAGTACACATCCATTAGTATGCAGGGAACATAGGGAGGAAAAACAAGTCCAGTTGAACATGCTTTTACAACATTCTGAAGACCAGAGCAGTACTGTGGGAAAGAAGAGGGAAGGGGATCATTTTTATTCTTACCATGTCTTTCTATATACTCATTGCTTCAATTCTGTGTTTTATGTGTACTTTTATTTATTTATGTATGTTTTGGTTTTGAGACCACACCTGCCGGTTCTCAGTGAGTGATCCTGGCTCTGTGCTTGGGGGTCAGTCATGGTTATGCACAGTGAGCCACAGCTGCAGTGGAGATGGAACCAGGATGGGTCACATGCAAGCCTGGACTGCCTCTCCCCATATTGTGCACTTTTAAAGATATAGTCTTAAATACAGAATCGAGAAAGGTTAGAGAGATAGCACAGTGTTAAAGCACATACTGGCATGAAGCCAACCCTGATTCCATCCCCAATACCACATGATCCCATCAATCCCAGTATAACTGCGTATAGCCCTGGAAGTCCCTCGCACCTTCAAACTGCCAAGGTAATCCCTGGTTGCATGGAGGAGCAGCACTGTGTCTGTGAACTCTTATAGTGAACCATCGCCCCAGTTGGCCAAAAAGTCATAAGGAAGCCTCTGGGCCTCCTCAGCCCGGCTTGGTACCACCTCTCTCTCCCAAATTATAAAAATGAAAAAAACAGCTACAGCTAAATTGCCAGTAATATATCTAAAAACAAACATGGAAAGGTTCATCTTCAAATGCAATGAAACATCAATTGACAACTATAGCAAGATATATTCCATTCTTATGAAAAAATATAGATTGATTATGGATGATTAATAAGAGATGATTGCTAGACAATGGGTGATAGATAACAATTGATTAATAAATAGTGATGATGGTAAATACATAGATGGATAGATATTATATCTATGGGGAAGGAACTAAAGCTATAGAATAAATGATTATAGAAAGTTTCTTCTAAGAAATTAATTGGCAGTGCTTGGGAACTGACTTCCTTCAACTGGGTGCTTGGGAAGGTTCCCAGCAGAGGCTCAGAATTAAACTGAGACCTTCCACGTTCAAAGAATGAACTCCAGCCCTTTGACCTGTCTCCCTGCCCAATCCGTCTTTCACCCTTTAAATTCCTAAGTCACAGCTATGTTTGGGTTGAGCAGCTCCCCATGTGGAGCTTGCACAGGGAAAGGTTGGATGAAGTGTGGTCCAGCAGTGAAAATTTTAGGTCCCTTTGACTTACCACTGAAAGAGGTCAGTCTGAGACTTAAATGCTCATTTCTGTCCTTAGTTCATCAGCTTGACTTGTACCCCTAGATTTTTGCTGTTTCTTGAGCCTCAGCAAGACATAGCCAGCACGTTTCCATTTTTGATTTCTCTTTCAGAGTATGTATTTTGGAGGTTTTCATTTTGTTTTGGCTTCAATCTAGGTCTATCTTAGAATCACACACAACAGCAAGCTCTTACAGGATGGATGCCCAGGCAGGTTGTCTGCACTTTCACTTCCCACCCAGATTCCTGAGTACAAACCAAGGGAGATTGCGTCAGATTAGCCAAGGCAGACCAATTAGACAGCTCTGAAATCCCCTTGATGACACAGCATGCATGAAAACCTGTTTGTACCATATCACATTGCTAAATTTAGCAGTAGTCTGGCTGTTTTACAGAAAGAGCTCTTGAAAAGAGGCAAAGAGTATGCAAGAAGGATCCAAGGATACAGAAAACCTGCCTGGGCCAGCTTAGTTCTCACTTATTTTGTAATGCAGACAGAAGAGGAGTTAATTCCAACCTCAGCCAGTTGCAACAGAGTCCTTGTTTCCGTGAAGTTGCTCTGGAGAACTTCTAGGTGCTAGCAGCTCACTTTCTGCCAAGCCCACACAAGATGTGTGATGGGAAGGGTAATTGGTATAACAAAAATTAACAAGTCAGTTCCCCCAGATTACTGACAATATTGTGTGGGTTCTTGATTCGGGCAAATAACAATCCTACAGTGAAAATCAAACAATGTCAATGGATCAAGAATCAGTATCACTGTCTGTCACTGTCTTCCCGTTGTTCATCGATTTGCTCGAGCGGGCCCCAGTAACATCTCCACATGTCCTGTCTCATGCTAGTAGAGCCCAAGGGCATCTGCTTGCTCCAGGAACATAAAGAGCCACAATCCATTCGGAATGAGGTCTTTAATTGTTACTGGTATTTGGCATATCAAATACAACACGGGTAGCTTGCCAGGCTCTGCCGTGCAGGTAGCATACTCTTGCAGTCATCTCTAGGTCCAGCATTTAATGATGAACCGTGCGCTGATAGGTTGATCTGCTGGGTGGAGTTCTGATGAGAGAGAAGTCCGGATGTGGAAAATGGAGGCCCTCATAGAGTAGGGGGTCGTCTGGCTTGTTGCAAGGCTCTGCTGGGCTGGAGGGCCAGGGCTAGAACCCACCATCTCTCCTGGGCTCCTTGTGAGCTGGGCACAGGGAGAGCAAGTAGCAGCTTGCTGGAGCGATAGCCCAGTGGGTAGGGCATTTGCCTTGCACGCAACCAGCCCACACCGGCCTGGGTTCGATCCCGGCATCCCATATGGTCCCCTGAGCACCGCCAGGAGTAATTCCTGAGCAAAGAGCCAGGAGTAACCCCTGAGTGTTGCCAGGTGTGACCCAAAAAAAAAAAAGAATCAGTAGCCAAAATATTAATCTGGACAAGGGCATCATATGTTTATTTATCAAATATTCACAATGCATGCCTCAGACTGACACTTTACATCATATTAAAAATGGACTTTCAGGATGTGTCATGGTTTCTAAATTGTGGATTTCTAAGTGTCTTTAGTAAATGATTCAACATTGTGAATTTCTAAGTGTCTTTAGTAAATGATATCAACATGACCGACCGAGATAATTTAAGGTTTCTTGGTATTCTGGAGGATATCATAGATTCTTTTTGCAAAGTAAGGATGCAAAACATTATCTATCATGTTAACCACTGATTTGCCTTTTGGAGAGTCAGTCTTTTAATTTCTCCAGACAGTTTTTATTTGCGGAATGGAATCTTTCCAGTCCTTCCAAACTCTGGGGTTTGGGTGCTACCATCTAACAAGTACTTAAATTTTCTTATGTGTTGGTACCGCACAGTGTTTCAGCTTATACTAGGTCACATCTCAAGGGACTGAAGAACAGCACAGATGACATATGTGAAGAATACAGGCTGGAATCTCAGAAAGCGATAGAAGATATGGGAATCTGAGTGGCCCAAAGAAAAGACTAATGAAATTTTACAAAAACAAAACAAAAGGAATCCTCTGCTAATCTCATCAGTTTCTGAGTTCCTCTCTCCATCTCAACAATCAGGAAGGTCTGTTCCCAGTGCTGCCTGAAACAGACGATCTTGAATTTCAAGACGCATAAAGTCATCTCTGATGTCATTTCAAACAAAGAACCAAATTACATAAAATGGGGGAAAACAAAAAGCAAAATGAATTTGAGGCCGGAGAGCTAGTACAGAGGTTAAGGTGCTTTCTTACATTGCGCATGGCCTACCCCAGTTCAGTGCCTCCTTTTTTTTTCTTTTTGGGTCACACCCAGCAATGCTCAGGGGTTACTCCTGGCTGTTTGTTCAGGAATTACTCCTGGCGGTGTTTGGGGACCATATGGGATGCCGGGGGATTAAACCTGGGTCTGCCACATGCAAGGTAAATGCCTTACCCACTGTGCTATCGCTCTGGCCCCCAGTTCAGTCCCTCCTAACACCACGTATGGTCCCCTAAGCACCACCAGGAGTGATGCCTGAGCAGAGCCAATAGTAAACCCTGAGTACAGTGGGTGTAATCTCAAAACCAAAAAGTACTTTAAAAATCAAAGTAAAAAGAATTATATAAGAATTTAGTATTATAATTATAAGAAATTATATAAGAATTATAAAGAAATAAAATAAGAAATTATATAAGAAACTAATAATCAGCCATATAAAAGCATCACCAAAATTAATCAATTTATAAATTATTTGTTAATAGTTGTATCTTTTGTTAATAAAACTTAGCACTTTTATCAACACCTCTTAATTTTTTATATATATTTTAACTGACATAAAATTTTTCAGAACAGCCATTCTGCTTTATTTGGGTATATATTGATACCTTCAGAAGTATAGATTTTTCATTTCTGCCTCATTTAGTATATATGAAACAAATCTTTAATGAATTGAAGTCCCATTTGTAGTTTGGTTACTTCTACCAGATTTCTAAGATTAGTAGTAACTATAAAATAAGTGGAAACAATTTGAAAATGAACTTGGTAGTTACAAAAGAGTAATAGTTTAAAATATGAGACAAGTGAAAGAGTGAAAGGGAGATGAATAAATAAAAGGGAAGACTTTCCAGAAAGAACACACATACACATGTGCACACACACACACACACACACTATATCATTAGGCAAGTTTGTTCACTTTCCAACAACAAATGACTCATTCATCAGCTCATATGCCACATGTATTACAGGACCTGAATATAAAATAGTATTTACCTTTCAACAACAACAAAAAAGCCCTTAAGGTCTCACATTACCTCAGTTTTCTCCTAAGTTTCTCAACATGCTAAACCAGTTTATTACTCTTCAGAATAGCTGATCCGTAGAACATGAATAGACAAAGGAAAACAACCAATTATTTTTCTACTTTACACAAATAACATCTACAGTCACTGCTGTGCCCAAGGCCCTTTCTCCCTTTTCCTTTTATACCCACTGAATTAAAAAGTAGTTTATTTACTATTTGTTAATAAATCATTATCTGAAGGTCCCTATAGAGTGGATTAATAACCTAAAAACTGCTAGAATAGAAATTCTAGAAAAACACAGCAAAAGTGACTCAATAATGACCCAGGAAAAGGTCAACAATGGTCTGTCCCAGGTCTTAGGTTGTACTGTGCACCAGGGATAACTCAGCTTTCTTGACCTGGGCTTTTCTGCCAGAGTAGAAGTTTCTTGTGGTCTGTATGATCTCATATTCCTCAGATTTATAGTAAAAAAAAACTGGTTGTAATGTTATTAAATTATACAAAAAAATTGATCAGTAAGAAGATATGTAAGCTTTATATTTGTAAAAAAGTAAAACCAGAACATGGTAATATTGGTTAATGCTATGGGATGAGCATACTTACCTTTGCTCTATTATTGTATCTTTTTTAACCTTAAAACAAACACAAATGAATATTTTAAGAGACTAAGGACAGTGGTGGAAGGTACAGGCACTCTGGTGGTGGGTATGGCACAGGAACATTGTATTTCTAAAGCATATATGTTATTATTATAAATCATGTCAACTCAGTTTAAAAAAATAGAGCCTCATATTTCTACTGAAAAAATAATATGCTTCATTAATATCTGAAGTAAATATTTCCCTAATGCATTTTATAAGGAAAGGTTTGTTATTAGTATCCCACCCCAAGACGAAATCTCTCATGTAGAGAGGTTACCAGTTACTTGCCATTAGATATAATGAACTTGTTTGTTTGTTCACACCTGGACGTGCTCAGGGGTTACTCCTGGCTTTGCACTCAGGAATTACTCCTGGCAATGCTCAGGAGATCATATGGAATGCTAGGTATCAAACCCAGATCGACTGTGTGCAAGGCAAACACCCTACCCACTGTACTATAGTTTATAGAGATATAAACTATTAAAGTCCATTTACCAGCACAGAAAATTTTTTAAAAATTGTAAAACTTAAAAAAAATTAATATATAACATTCAAAAAAAAGAGACCTTGGTTTCAATCTACATTTTACTCCTAATATGAATACAGGCAAATAGCTTAGTTTTCTCTGATGCTGAGTTTCTTTTAAAACAACATTGTATGACTAAAACCCAATCATGGACAACTTTGTAACTGTGTTATCTTACAGTTATTGAATTAAAAAATGATGATTTAAGTGCAAATGGTAATGCCTTTCAAACTAATGTGGCTTTTGTGAGAGAAAATTGTTAAATTTACTTTCACAGAATAAAGCACTGAATGTTCAATTGTTTTATTAAAAAAAGGTATTTTCCTCTGATTTTCTTCACTCACAAATGCTGCTACTAAAAATTTATGTTTAGAGTGTGGCTTGTAACGGTAGTTCCTGCTCTCCGCACTGTTAACAACAGTGCTTCGAGCAGAGAGGAACTTGAGTCTCACACTATGTCAGCCACCTTCATATTCAAAGAAAGTCATTATCCCAAGCCTTGACTCTATCTAGAGCACCTCCTTCCTTATTAATATTTTATTGCATCTGATATCCAGATAGAGATAGGAAGAATGTTCCAGAAGTGCTGGATAATTACTTTAAAAAGTGATTTAAATATAGGATGGCCAATGTTGCATTTGTGCCTGCTGTCTAATTAGTAGTGATGTGAGTTGATCAGTGCCTTTATTCAAATTCCATTGTGTTCTTTTTCACTACAGCAAACTCAGAGGGAATTTGGTTTGACTAAATTGTTGTTCAGTGGTGATCTCAGTCACAGATGGAGTGGACTGTTCTAGTTCTCAGTTGAGTGCAGCTGTCAGTTATAACATCCTGGGAAAATAGTCAATGTAGGCTCTGATTCATCCTGGAATCATGCGTTGCTTTCTAGTAAGAGATTCCTTAGAGTTGCGTCTACAGTTTAATAATAGTGGACAACTTTTACAAGAACATTTTGCTGAACAAAAGTTCCCTTCCTAACTTTTAGAAATTGAATTTGAACAAGCATATTTGAGTAGCATAGACATTGTTGAAAAGTGGCCAAATCCAGTGCAGTCATCCCAGATAATTTTCCAACTCTTTAATAGTATACAAAGCTGAGATTCCACATTTTTCAGCTTAAGGGTTTTATTTTCATTATTAATATGAGGTTGTTTATTTTCTTCCTTAATGTTTATCACATTTTATACCCTGGAAATTTAAATACTTCCCTCCACTAAGAGAATACTTTGCCCATCCTTATTCACTACATTGTTACTTTGATGTCTGGGGTCACACATTCAGTGATGGTATCCACATACACTCTTGGTTGCTATGTGCCTGAGATCGCCAGGGAACACAAATGATAGTGTTTCCAAGTCATATTCTGGGCCTTATGCCCCCTCAGGTATCTTACACTGAGACGGGTCTCGTAAAGAACATTTTTATGAGATTAGTGGTTCTTGAGATGCTTTATCCTGGACAAGCAAGAGAGTTAGAAATATTGACACTATGGGCAAGTGTCGGGCGCCCCCGGGGTCCCTGACAGTGCTGGGAAGCGAAGTTCCCTTCTACCTCCGAAGCCGGCGAGGAATGGATGAAAACTCAGGAATCTGATGCAGTTTTAAAAGGCTTTACTTATCACAGGTTCAGGCATACAAATCAGCAAAAGGAAAAGCCCGGTGCTTAGGATTCCAGGCTAGAACCCCAGCCATGTGTAGGCCAAGATGGCGGCCACCACATGTAAAGGCCTTGTAAAAGGAGAAGAAGACAATACTTCAAAGAAGGGTGAGCGCTCACAAAGAGAGAGCCCACAAAGAAGCGGGAGAAAGAAAACCGGCTAGTTTATACCCCTGAAACTCAGACCTTCCTCCCACTGTTATGGAAAGCAGGGAGGGTCAAATGCCCTTAGGTAATCCTCTCCTTGCACCTCACCTAGGCCCTTTAGTATGCTAATGTTTTGAGCCACGATCTGCCTGGAAATGCCTTTATAGGGTAGAGAAGGGGGTTTCTGAGATGGCATGTCTCTGTACCAAAGACTAATACTAATGCCAGTTAAATATTTCTCCAAGCCTTCACAAATCTCTTCTACTTCATTGTAGTTTTATATTTTAGTTGCCGTTGAGTATATCAGGGAGCCATGCTTGTTTGCTTGGAAGCAAACAGCATTTCTCTCTGGTCTAATTACTTAGGGGTCCAGCGTGGCCAGGCTAATATGCTGGTAAGATCTAGCTAGTCCCACGATGATTGTGGTAGCTTGGGAGAATATTTATACCAGCTAGTACAGCATACATGGTCAGATAAACTGCCACATTTAGACTACCCCCCTTATCTACGAAGTGATTTGTAGGAGGTAATCCAGAGCAGATGCAGCGGCCCTTAGGAGTCCTGCAACAGGCAAGATTTCTAGATCTTTTCTGATGATACTAAGGAAGCTTAGGACCAATCATACCCATGCCTCATTTTGTTGTTTGTATGCCACTGATTGATAAGATAGGGCCATTTTATAACTATAGTGGGGCACGTTCATCATCAAAATGGACCTACATTATTAAATTCAAACATTCCATTGTATGAGATTTAATGTTGTTGGTGTCAATGCCAGCATTTTAGCACTTGCATTTAGGGGAAAGTCTCCATTTAGAACAAGGAAAGTGAGTGTTTAAAATTTTACAGAAAAGTAGCTTTGTTTTTGTATTGAGGTAAAGCAACCACCCTGTCAGGATTAGATATCTCTCTATCTATAGGCAATGACTAACTATGAAGACATATCCAAGAATCTGTACAGCTCATCTCATTAGCACTTCTAATAGAACACCAGTATTTTGGTGACATGTGTCTGCAAAATTTCATGTAGCTGCAAAACTCAGGAAAGTGGAAACTTGGACTTTTGCCTTAGTAGATTGCACATGCTACAAAAACTATAAATCAGAACCAAAGTCCATTGTCTTATGTCCCCAAAGTGTATGTGCATTTCTGAACTTGATATTTTATATCTTGTCTCCAATAAATATCTGTGATCACTGAAAAGAATAGTATAAATATTTCCTTAAGTACTCAATATGCTCCCTCACTTCACCAAGCCAGTACCCAAGGTGGCTGATATTTTATGGTGTGAAATGGAATCACTGAGTCTTATCTTAGACAAAATTGCAATTATCTATCAGATAAGCCTCACCATACACAGGTAAAGTAAGTTGCTGTCCAAAGATAAAGACCTAAAAGGAGAGGAAAGGCATGGATTCTTTCTGACCCTGCTTCTTTATAAGGCTGAGTTAGACAACTTTCCTCTGCACCCCTGAGGAAGCAATCACTCTTTTTCATCTCTTCTGACTGCATTAGATGTTAGTTTTTAAAAATAATAAGCATTTGTCCTCCTTACTCAGTGGAGAGGAGTGTGCTTTCTTTCCATAAAGCACACAGGGTACATGCAAAAGCTTAAGGTCTCCTTTTCCTTCATTCCTTATCCATCATTCATGTTTTATCCTTACATTTTTTCATCCAACAAATGATATTGAGCACCTACGCTATGCCAGTCATATGAACACATGCTCTTATTTCATCTTTACAACAAGACTATCATATGTACTTTGAACATATAGAAGAAATTAAATTATCGGCCCATGTACAGTGAAGAAAGTTTTAAAATATCACTGAATTTAAAGTGAGCTCTCTTTGGCATCATAATCAATGCTTTCCCCCTCCATTACACTAGGCCCAGACCCAGGTTGTTATATAGCAAGGAAAATAAAAATAAAACTTAAAGCCACGTGGGTGTTACATCTCATAGGAGCTTAAATTTGATCTGAGATATTGTATTACAGTGTTTTTTTACACCTGTGGGCTGAAACATTTCTTGAACACCAGTCACAGCCAGCAGAGTACCTTTCCTCACCTGCAGAACAGTACTGATCCATGATCCAGTGGTTGAAGGTCACTGCTGTACACAGTGTATGTGAAATGCTAAATAACATAACATTACCCATACAAAGAGATTTTTAAAACCTTTATATCATCTGCACAGAGGCAGGTTCTATAGTCAAGGTTGCTGAGAGTGTTTGGAAGAAGATGGTGTCACCTCAGAAGAGCAATGCCACAACCCAGAGCCTGGAAGAGGATTCTAATCACAGTTGGAAACGAGGACATAATCTTAGGGAAAAGATTTCCAAGTAACAGAGTGCCCTTAAGGCTGATCTCTACAGCTGGGAAAGGCGAATTCCAGACTTACAGGAACAGGTACCAATTAACATTTGGCAGGAAGGCAAAAAAAGCCTGAGGAAAATGCCAAGGATTTCATCAGGATAAACTTGTACAAGAATGTTAAGTTCAAGAGCACCAGATGGCATTTTCTGAGGTACTTGGTATTATAAACAGAGATTTGTGATACAGGCATTTCCTTGGAGAAAGAGGAAAAGTCGTCGTTAGATTTTTATTTGAGGACTGATAAGTAACACCAAAGGAAGCTTTAGACACGTGACCATCTCCATGGAGACATGAAGAAGTGAACCCTCCAGAGATACTGAACCTCTTCTTTGGACTGCATTTGTTTTCTTTGGTTTTGTTGAGTCTTACTGGTTCTAGCCCAGATCAGAAAACAAAATTAGAGTCTTTTGGTATCCCTTAAAAATTGCTCTTTCATTATCTTCCTGAAAACAGTCTCTATAGGAGGCTGGAAACTCCTCTGGTTCTTATTTTGCCTATCAAAGTGACAGTAAGGTTTTTTCTCCTGCTCATATAGGGTATGAGTAGAAAGCTTTTGAAATTCCCCTAGTAATTCGGAAGAAAGCCTTAGAGAATTCATTTGAATCTTGGTCATAAATAGGCAACATTTCTCAAGATGCTAGACGTAGGGCATTTGTTTATTTCCTTTATGCACAAAGGTCTCTGTATTTGTGTCCTTCCTCACTCATTTCCTTTGCTTTCTGACTCCCCCACCCCGCTCACCCTGCCCAAGGGAGCAACATCTTATATCTTCTTTGTTCCCTTTCTAACTTCCACCTCTCTGTATTCTTCCATATGGCTCCATATGCTTCAAATAAAAGCCCATTGTCCATCTGACAAGTTGCTTTTCTCCTCTCTTTCATATTCCTCTTTATGACTCATATCCCCTGGAAAGTCTATCTTCCTTTTGGAGTGTCTTTCTTTCTCAACCACTTCTGATCCTAAGATGATGAAGAGAATCACAACAATACCATATTTTCCTGACTTTTTTGTCACGTAAACACTCTCAGCAAACTTCCTCTCACAGATTTTCCATCCTTTTCCTCTTATGAAGTCTTTTGAGGGACTATTATAAAGTCCCAGAGGCAGTGTGTTTTGGGATTTTGCTTTGAGCACTTCCTAATAAGTTCACTAGATTCTTAAATATCACTAAGGATATGGTTGTGGTGGGGAAATAGAGAAAAAGTGAGAATACAGTTAAACAAAAACACATTTATGTACTTAAATACACTGAAAAATTAAAGGAGCCTATTCTATTTCAAAACACATTCAGTGAGGAATATACAATACTAGATAGATAGATAGATAGATAGATAGATAGATAGATAGATAGATAGATAGATAGATAGATAGATAGATAGATAGATAGATAGATAGATAGATAGATAGATAGATAGATAGATAGATAGATAGATAGATAGAAGACGTGATAAGTCTTCCACTTAGTAGAGACTGTAAACTAGATTATTTTTCATGGTAGACAGATAGACCTCCCTGTAGACAAGACATTCCTGTGTGGAGGGAAGTTAGGAATCTGAGAGATCTGGGTTTGAATCCCAGTTTCACCATTTCCTAACAATTTAACCACTAAGAGCTTCAGACACCTCTCCTGTAAATTGGAAAATCTGACTCATGGCTTTAGAGGAAGACTAAAGGGAGATCATGGATGGCTGCTACAAAGTGAATGATTGAGTAAATGAGGACTGTAATGATTAGACTTTTAAAATTAGACCAACAATCCAATACAGAAGTAAAAAGTCTTAAGAATAGAGAGCACTATTTCTCCTCTCTGGAAGGCAACCACCTAGTCTAGAAAAACTGAGGGAAAACAACATATTATGGAGGGGGTAGTAGGATGGCTGGGGCTCATAAATTGAGGATCTGTGTGTGGGAGTCAGCTCTTATGAAGCAGAAGTCCATATGGTTAGGACAAGAAGATTGGACAAAATGAGTGGGACAGTGCCTCAGTCCTGTGTTTTTCGGGGATGCTGAAGTTCTTCCCTCTTCGGACCAGGGCGCTTCTCTACATTGGGTTTGATGATTGTTGCAGTACACTGTTGTCCAGAGCCTCTGCATCTTGCCTGGACTTATCTCCTGCAGGCCATTTTGTAGATAAGGGGCAGAAAACAGTTTGGATTTACGACTTTATGTGACAGAATATCTTACCATGTATTCTATGTTAGCTGGTATGAATATTTTCTCTCATACTACCACAATCATCGTGGGACTAGACAGATCTTATCAATGTTTTTTTCCTGACCACGTTAGATCTCTAAGTAATTAGACCAGAGAGAAATGCTGTTTGCCTTCAGACAACCAAGTGTGGCTCTCTAATAAGTCTAAAGGCTAACATACAAAACAACTATGAAATAAAGATGAGAAATCTTGGGAAGGCTTGGAGAAATATAAATCAGGCTGTAGAATATCCAATGGTACAGATGTATGCCTTTGTATTCTGAGATACAGTTCATCTTAGATGTCCTTCCCCATCTACCAAGGACCTGCCGGAAAACCAAGAGCCTGCAGCCTTGGCTGGGGCAATATTAACATTTCAATGGGACTAGGTGAGTCCTGGGAGAAGTTACCTGCGGGGGATTGACCCTAACTGCTTTCCTCTTGAAGAGGGCTGGTCAGGGCTGAAAAGTTATAAAAGCTGCAGCCTGCTTTCTTCTGCGCCTTTTCTTCACTCTCCTCTTCCTCTTCGGCCTCTGCCTCCTCTCTCCCTTTTCTTCCCTGTTGGGCCTTAGCACATGGTAGCAACCATCTTGGCCAAAGATTCTAAACCTACACATGTCGGGGCCCAGCCAGGAACCTAAAGTGTGGGGTTTTCCTACTGCTGAATTGTATACCAGAACAAGTCTGAGTAAAACCTTTTGAAACTTTGCCGGATTCTCGTGTCTTTCTCTGTCTGCTGGCTGCCAATCCCCTGGGGCAGAAGGGGATCCCTCCTATACCCTGCCCCTGGATTTTGTGGGGGAACCCAGTGCTCTCTGACAGATGATGTGGGTGGGTGGGAGGGGAAGCTTGCAGGTCGAAAAGCTAGCAGTAATCTGATAGAATTCTTCATTTCTTTTCCTTACACAGCAAGCATTCATACATAAAATTGTCATAATCATTGAGGGAACATTTTTAGTTTTCTCTTAGGTAGCTGTGTCTAAAAAAGACACTTTCCTTGAAGGTGAATTCTTAGGTTTCAGTACTGCATTCCACCTAACAAGTGCCAGGACTTTCTCTCCCTGATCTCATCTATTTAAATGATCTTTCTGAGAGGCCTCTGGCAAGATCTGCCTGCTAGCAACTCCTTGCCCCAAAGCGCAGTAGTCTGTCTTTTGATTTATTTCTTTCTGATTCTGAAACATAAAGATGACAAACTGATATAATCTGTGCCCTCTGCAGTAGAATGTGACCACGCTTAAAATTTTTTTCAGATTTAAAAGAATATTCATGTTTTATGGTCCAAAATTTAAAAACTTGGTTTGATCATAATAAGATGAACACAAAATCTTATATTTCTTTGTGTATATATATATATATAACACAAAAAAAATATTTTATATATATATATTTTGTGTATATATATATATATGGACATCAAAAAATTGAATACTTATTGGATTGTTACATCATACATGTATTGATTTATAGTGAGTTAATACATTAATCGGAAGTATTTTAAAGATTCTGTTGCCATTATACATACTTATCAGATGACTGCTTTATGAAACCTACATAAATTTTCTATTCTTGAATTTAGCAAGATTGATGAATTCTATTGATGACTACTATGGCTATTTTATAATCCCCTCACAAGGATTTTCTACCCTGACTTCCTTGCATACTTTGGTCACTCAATAAGTAATAAATGCTGTGGATGGATGGGCAAAATCTGCTTTGGGAAAACTCAGTGATTTACCTTTTATTTTGCAAATACAGATAGTTGGGCGGAATTATCAGGGTAACTCGCTGACAAGAAAGAAATATCTGTTGCTTGTTAATCATCAGGAAACCCTGACGAAACTATTGATGAAACAGACAGGATCTGGGTCTGTACAGGGAAAGACAGAGGGATTAGGCTGGGCCAAGAGACTTAGGTGGTGCTCCACAAGTGTGTGTACGAGGCAGAGGAGTCCTCGCGCTCTCCAGTTATCCTCTAAACCGTAGACTAGAAAGTTTGTTTGATGTGGTGAGTGGAATTTCCCAGAGGCAGACAGATCATCTCCTAGGTGGGGCAGGTGAAGAATTGCTAATATCCTCTGGGCTGTGACAGAGTGTCCCTAAGTCAGGTCAGGCAATAGAAGGGGATACGCTGTAGAAAACAGTTGAGGGAGCCCAGGGATTTGACCAAGAGAATTTTTATTTTTCCATATATCATAGCCCTTAAAGTACTGGAATGAAAATAGGAAAACATAACATCAAGTGTGAGCCAGAGCATTGATATCTGTGGTGATGAATATGCCATGGTGCTTCTTTTGGTGCATTTTTTTAATCAACATTGATTTTTCTCTGTCTCTCCTTTGCGTGCTTGGTAGTGAAGTGAGCAGATTTCAAACCCCTTTCATACGTACTTGTCAGGTGGAAGATGAAATAGTCTTTAAGTTCTTTCTCAGTTTCAAGTACTTGAAAAAGGGGGGCAATAGAGAGAACGTATTGGTGGTGCTTTGGGGCGCCTAAGTCCAGACACCAGCTGCTGACAACTCCAGAAATCTATGTGCAGTGTTACAGTCCTAGACCCCATGGTTCCCCCAAAAACATATGGTAACCCTCTCATTAGAAGAGAGTCTTCTGAGGATAGTAAGAGAGCTATCTACTAAATAATGAAGTAAACAGAAATGAAATGTGTGTCTTCTCAAGGAATGAAGAAAAATATTTTTTAAATATGTACTTCTAAATAATACTATAATTAGAACTTTCAGAATCATCAAGCTTTCCTTTCATGACCCTTTATTTTATTTTGGGGTTGGGGCCATACCTGGTAGTGCTCAAGGCTTATTCCTGGCTCTTCACTCAGATCACTCTTGATGGGCTTAAGGGACCATATGGGGTCCCCTGAAGATGGAATCCAAGTTGACTGCATGCAAAGTAAACACCCTACCTGCTGTACTATTGCTCTAGCTCCCACCTTTCATGGCCCTTTATTCTAATCAGTATTATTCATAGAAGGGAAGAAATACATCCATAGGCTAAGCTTCTTGAGGGGGAATCATGATAGGCTAACACCACCAGGAATATTCCCTACGGCAGCAGCAGAGTAATTGATGTCTGGTAATAGAATATGAAGCTCTTTCAATACTGAACCTAAGTATATCAGATCTTCTAAATATCCCCTATATGCTAATCATCTCAAAGGATCATTTTTTATTTATTTGTCTGGAATTTTCACCTGACCTTACATGAATAAAAACTTCACCTGAGTAGGCACTATCTGATTAGAATGCAGATCTAGAATAAGGCTCCTTAAAGAAATGAAAGCCCATTGTGTAGGTAGGAAGCCTGCTAGAATCTTGACCCTGGTTCTTTTTTGTTCTCTATCTCCCCTTTGGGCACTTATTTTTAGTGGTAATCTTTTGGGCTGTGCAGTAGTTGGCCACTCTCATATGCTCAGAGATCACTCTTTGCAGAGCTCAGGGACCATATGTGGTATTGGGGATCAAACCTAGGCTGGCAACCTGCAAGGTAAGCATCTTATCCCCATATTATCTCTTCGACCCCTCTCTTCACACTTTTTTAAACAGGCTTCTGGATCATTCTTTTTTATCCTGGTTAGATTAAAAAAAGCATGTGCTTGAATAAAATCTCTAACTTTCCCAATCAAGTAAATGACTATTTCATGTTTTTCTCCTAAGTTTACCTAACTTCCTTCCTTCTTCTTCCATGTAATTCAATTTCTTAACCTGTGATCTTGATACCTCAGGCTTCCCATTTCTCTGCTGTAGTCACCCCTTCATCATTTTGTACCATTATACATCTCAGAAGCAGGTGTTAAACAAAACAACCTTTTATGCCTTCTTAGACTTTACTCATCAGACATCTGAACTCAAGATCACTGCTGGCATTGCCTTAGGAACCAAAACTTAGAAGTATACCTCAAGATACTAATATTATATTGAATCAGAGATTGGGTAACTCTTGGCCGGACTTGGAGCGGGGATTTGGGCTCCTCCTCTCATTCCTCCACCTCCATGTCAGAGGGCGTAGCTGCGAGCTGCCAGCCACCACACCCAGCAACCGGAAGAGAGACACTGCAGACCCACAGCTATGCTAGTGCGCAGCTACTCTGCGGCCATGTGACATTCTTAGACAATAATGGAAGTTAGGACCCGGTCCTTCCCAGGATCTTTCACATTTATACACTGTAATGATCATTCTTCTGCACGGCAGAGCCCGACAAGCTACCTGTGTCATATTTAATATGACAAAAACCAGTAACAGTTATAGACCTCATTGCCAGGACCTGAAGGATTGGTTTGAGGCTCTTTGTGTTCCTGGAGCAAGCAGATGCACTTGGGCTACACTAGCATGTGACAGTACATATGGAGATGTTACTGGTGTCCACTCAAGCAAATTGATGAACAATGAGAAGATAAGTGATACAAGTGATTGAATCAGAGAAAAGAAAAAGACTCATGTTCCATAGTCTGTCTACATGGCACCCGTATTTTACAAATTATTTGAAAACCCTCTATCACCTTAACAGTAGTCAAGTTTTGTAACATATAGAAAATGATTCTTTAGGGTTCAAAGAAAACTAAAATCTGTATTTGTTATTCTCTTCAATCAAATTCATCCTTGCTGTTCTAGATAATTAAATGAGAAGCTTTATTGGATCACCTCTTCTGAAATAATATATATTCAGTCAGATGAACAAAAATCTTTTGCTTGAAACTTTCTGTTTTCTGGAGAGGATAAAGAAAAGAACTGGGTAACTCTTGGCCACTCTTAGAAAAAATTCATAGATGCTGCTCTGAATAAAACAGGTCATAATGGTTTAAAAGGGGCTTTCTACTCTAACTTTCATCTCAATATATGAGGTGGGTGGTGAGGGAAGGAGGAAGTGGATCAATGGCCAAAAACAATTTCTGATCCCAGCTCTCACCCAAGTCTCACCCACAAACACCATCTAAAGCAAGATCATTTGTCAGCACTTTCTTCATGAGCAGCATAATTGGGATTCCACAATTCACTTCTGGTATCAAAAGTTCGTTTAAAAGGAAGTTATTTGTGTGGCATTTTCTGTGAAGAATCAGAAAGGTCCATTTGGATTCTAGACTTTGAACATTGCTGTTTTGCTGCAGCGTTGAAAGCTGGTTTGGCCCCCACCAAAGTGGATGCTCCACATGTCACCCAGAATGTAGGGAAATGAAGAACTTCAGTGGCTTAGGAAAGAAAGTGAAGAGGAACGTTTTCCCTTCTGACATTTCTCTAACAACTGTGTCTAACCTGAAAATGTGGCTCCAATCCTTTTCAGAACTATTATTTTCTTTACAGCAAAGTTCTAAAAACTTGGTTTCTTTTGATTTTTCCCCACCCTGGCAGGAAAATGACACATTTGGGGCCAATGCTTGAAAGTCTGGTCTCTTGGGAGGAGAGGGGGAGGGCTCTGGCGCTCCAGCCTACAAACAGTTGCAGGTGCAAAAAAATGTGCACACGAAAGGGGAGGTCTGGAAGAGGCCCCCTTTAAAACTGAGGCCTTTTAAGTTCAATAAATCTCTTTGCTCTTCCCTTTGTGCACCGTGTGCCTCCCTCCCACGCTCCAATGCACATCCCCGTCCTCAATGTGGCCTCCAGAAGGAATCTTCGTGTTTGTTGTGAAGTTTTCCGTAATTACATAATCGTTGAAGTCTGTGAGTTTGTGTTGAGGTGGCTGAAAATGCAAGGCTGAGGATTACAGTAACCTAATTAGAGTGCTTCCTGTAAGAGCCAAGTGAGTTTTCCCTAGTGCCGCACTGATTGGTGGCCCTCACAGGCCTTCCTTTTTCCCGGTGATTCACAGCTCCATGGACCTTTCTGCAGGCCAAAGGCCCCAAGGTGTTTTTATTGATGGTTGTTTGTGCTGAGTGGGGGATGGGGTGGGATTTCTGTACGCACACTCTGCAGTTGATTTGATTAAGAAGGCAGGAGCTATGAAACCAGAGGGTTGTGGTTTTTGAATGCCTTTGTCTGTGGTGACAGAGCCAGTGCTTAGCTTGTCTGGGCGCCGGTACCTTGACTCATCCCGTGGTGTCTAGAAGTCTTGATTCCTTGCCTCGGGGGCTTTAGGGGCAGGAAGAAGAGAAGAAAGGAAAGACCACAGATGAGTGTTAGGTGTGTAATAGAACTGAGTACCTGATCCGCATCATTTTGTATGAAGTTTTTCAAAGTCAGCTGGAACATTGAAGATGATACATGCAAAACCAACGAGAACCAGAAACACTCTTATTTGCTCACAGCATTATCTGCTTAGAATCTGCTTTCCTGGAACCTGCGGGCCTTTGAAATGACTTTTTTGTGTGCTCCTTAAACGCCTCTCACTTGCTCTCTCTCTCTCTCTCTGTCTCTCTCTCTGTCTCTCCCTCTCTCTCTCTCTCTCTCATACTCTCCCTGTTTTGTTTTCTTCTTTTGTTTAGTCTTGCAATATTCTGCCACTCTAGGAATGTTTTTCTTTTAATTGCAATCGTAGGTAATATTTTCTAATAAGGAAAAAATATCTTTGCTATATAGCTTATTTCTATGGAAGATATCAGCTGTTCATCTATGGTGTCAAGTAAAGGGAATAGCTATGAAATATAAAAAAATCTTCACTTAGTTTTATTCCATAGTAAAGAGCTATAGCTTTTCCAAGTCAACTAGATTTAGAAAGTCTAGGCTAAAGAACCATTATGATCACCTTTGTAATTGTATGTTTCACTGTGGTATAATAAAAATTAAAAAAAAAAAAAAACAATGGAATAAAAAAAAAAGAAAGTCTAGGCTAGAACCTAGAAATTTATCATTGATACCATAACTTAACATTTTATTTAAAAGAGCAGTCAAACAAGTAGGTCTCAAGAGGAAACAGAACATGTTTAATTTTCAGGAACATTAGAACATGACTGTCTTCCACAAGTACAAAATCTTTTCCTGGGCTCAAAGAATTGATCTGAGTTTTCTGAAGGTCCTTCTTTAGTCTCACTATCTAAAAAGATTCTCTGTCCCTGCTCTCTGGACCCTTACTTCTGTACCATCAAGCTACTCATTATGTGGGATTTGCTCTCAGTATGTAATTTTATTTTACTATGCAAAGATTAAAATCCAGAGTCTCACATATGCAAGGCAAATGTTCTGCTGTTGATCTTATATCCCTGGCACCTCACAATATTTTGCTTCAATATATATATATATATGGGAAGTTCTCTCTTTTTTCCGCCTCTATGCTCCAAGATTTTAGGCAGCATATATGTGTGTATATACATATACATGTATATATACAACATACATATATGCTACTAAATGTACACATGCATTTTATAATATTAAATATTTGAATGGGGGCTGGAGCAATAGTCCAGTGGGTAGGGCATTTTGCCTTGCATGCGGCTGGACCTGGGTTCAATCCCCAGCACCCCATATGGTCTCCCAAGCACTGTCAGGAGTAGTTCCTGAGTGCAGAACCAGGAGTAACCCCTGAGCAATGCTGGGTGTGACCGAAAAAGCAAATAAATAAATAAATAAATAAATAAATAGATAAATAAATGGATAAATAAACAAATAAATATTTGGAAGGCTCTTAAAAAAGCAAACAGCCTCATGTTCTTGAAGTTAACTCTTTAGTAACACATCCTTTTTGTTTTTAAAAAAAAAATAAAATCCCAATCTTGGCTTTATCAAATTTGAGTTCCAAAAAAATAGCATTGATGACTATATAAAAGTATTCCAAAGCTTTTACCTTTGATAATTAGCCTATGAGAAGCTAATCCTACAAACACTAAAAACATAAATTCCACATGTCCAAATTAAATAAAAGACAGAGCAGTTAATATTAGCATTCCAATATCTGTTGTATTATTGAACTATAATTGTGTTATCTATTCCACTGATCTTATATTTCTATATAACAAATAGCCCCCAAATTTAATGGCTTAAAATAAACATGAATTTTCTTGTAGTTCTTTCAGGCAGAAATTTGGAACTGGCTTAACAAGGATGTTCTTGGTGGTTTCTTCAGGAAAGCTGTGGCCAAGATGTTAGCTTCAGTCATCTACAGGCTTGCCTGGAACTGGAAGTTCGGTTCCAATGTAGCCACTCACATGAAAATCAAGTTATCTTATTTCACCTCATAATCATGGTACCCCATTTTCAGTAATATCAGTACAATTTAAAATTTTTTTGTTGAGGTGCTGTGATCTACAAAGTCTGAAATTCAACTATGTTGCAACACACTGTTCCGTACAATGTTCCAGTACTAATCCCATTAGTGTGGTGGTTCAGATATATTGATGTACCGTACCTCTACACCACCTATGTCCTAGGCCCCTGCCCTCTGTCTCTTCTTACTTCCTCCTTGATTTCTTTCCTTCCCTGTTGGGTGACACGCCCTACTAAGCCTTAGCCGCCAGCTACACTTAGCTTACATGAAGAGATGGTCCCTACCTTTAGGGAATCTCAGAGCAGACACAATGGGAGCTCTGGCGGAATTGGATCGATTTCATAATTTTATACAGCATAATATTTTTTATCATGAATCTTGCTTGCCCCAGTTCAATATTCTGTTCCCACGGGTCCCTGCCTGGGACATACATGTAGATATTCAAGAGTAGTTGGCCACGTTGGATCAACCATAATGTAATCAATTCTCCTAATTCAAAGAGACATGCCAGTGCGCCTCCAGGCAAATTGACGTGTCTCTGATTCTAAAGGTAATACCTTTTTTATGGTAAAAGGTATTAATGCCATTACCTACAAATTACATTCTGAACTGCTTTCTGATTCAGAGATGCAGCCTCTCCCCCTCTCTGCTAGGCAGATTATGCCTCAGGGAATCAGCTCTGACTTTTGTGAAACTTGAGCCATAAAGGCCCACCTGAAGATCTTTGGTTGCCTGGCTTCATCTCTAGATAGCCCAGTCCACAATGGGCTAGGCTGGAAGATTTTGGCAGGCCTCTGTCTATAAAATAAGCAAGGAGAAAGAAGGGGCTCTTACAATGTGTAAAATAAGAGGGAGAGAGATGCAGAGACAGAGAGTCAGAGAGAGAAAGAGAGGAAACGGGGGTACCTGCTATTGAGGCAGCCTGGGGTTGGGCAGGAGGGGTGGGTACATTGGTGGTGGAAATGGGGCACTGGTGGAGGGATGGGTGCTGGAATACTGTATTACCAAGAACCAATTATGAACACCTTTGTAATTGTATGTCTCACGGTGGTATAATAAAAAATTTTAAAAAAAATAAATTGACATTTTAAAGCTAAAAAAAAAAAAGAAGGGGCTCTTTTGCCATATTGGCTTCTCTTTGCTCTCCTCTCCTCCTCCTCTCTGCTTTCTTCCTAGCTGGGCCTTAACACGTGGTGGCCTACATGTGCCAGGGCCCATCCAGGAACCCTAAGTTCGGGTTTTTCCTATTGTTGATTAGTATCCCAGAATCTGTGTAAGTAAAGCCTCTTGAAACTTTGCTGGATTATCACATCTTTATCTGTCTACAGGCTGCCAATCCCTGGGGATTTCTACACTCTGCTCTTGGACTTTGTTGGGGCGCACAGCAGTGTTCCCAACACTTCCCTATCCTCCTACCTCTATTGTTTAGGTACCAGAGCAATATAGATAACCCCCTTTGAGGCTTTACATTATTTTGTCCTGTTATTCCATAGATCACCTGGTATTTGTCCTTCTGATTTCTATTTGCATATCACCAGTTCTAAGTGAGTTGCAGCAAATTGCATGATTTCAGTGTCCTATGAAAAAGGTCTCTCTCTAGCCAAGGTGAGTCTGATGAAAAATTACTTCCCTCCTTCCATGTGCTTTGCTTTCCTAACAAGCCTCTCATAAGATGTAGGGGAAAGGACGAGCTCAAAACTAGGTCCATTTTACCATTATATTTGCATCTTGTTATTTTTTCTCTAATTGTAATTCTACTGCAAAATCCACACATAAATACCAAACTATAACGCTTTTTAAAAGTATTGTTAATCTCTCCTATTCTCCTCTCCATCTTCTCCCCAACCCATACTTGAAGGATGAAATTGGTAACTATTTTCATTTCATTGGTAAGATCTAATTCATTTTTAATTAGGCATAAATAAAATATTTAATTTCTGGTCCTCTATGAATCTCTATTGCAGTTTGGCACTCTGACAGTTTTATAGATATATGTTGATTTGTATTTAAAGCTCAACTATTAATATACTGTGAACTTCTGAAGATGGAATCAATATCTCCTTATTTGGCACTGTCAACCCCACGTTCGTGCTCCTTTAGACCTTAAATTATTTTTATGTGTCCTAAATATTTGTGGACCTATATTATATTTTGAGATCTTAACTCGGTTTTTCTCTTTTATACCACCTTACCCCTTATATTCTCCCATTCAAGAAGGGAGTTGACTACAAACTCTGTTTCCTCAGAGAAGGGCTGAGACCACGTGTGTAGCAAAAGCAGAGCATCTTTCATTGTGGTTTTACTTCACAAAGCCCCAAACACTTGCAGGTCATCGGATATGGTAAATGAAGGGTAGGGCTCCCAGGTACAGGAAATGAGAGAAATGGAGAGAGAGAGAGAGGGGGGACTATTTCTAGATCCCCTTAAACTCCCTCACTTAAAATAAAAAATGATAGTATGAAGAGAGAAAGTTCTGTAATATGGATCCAGATGTTCTGTATAGCATGGACATCTATGGATGATCATCTACAGTTCTGTAGTATGGATCTACCGTTCTGTAGTATGGATCCATACTCCATGAGGATCTACAGTATGGATCTACAGTTCTGTAGTATGGATCCATACTCCATGAATCCATACTCCATGTATGGATCTGTAGTATAGATCCACCTCCAAAACAGCTTTTCTAAGAAACAACAGTTCCTCAGAATGGAATACTCAAATACAGTATGCTTGGGGGTGCAGGGGAATCAAACCAGTATTGGCACAGCAAGACAAATGACTTACCATGTGGTCCCCAATCAACTATTATTTTGTATTTATGTAAACTTGTCAGAGTCATGCATAGAAGGGGGAAAGCTAGATCAAATTATGCAAAAGGAATTCACTAATTAGTAAGATATTTTTAGGAAAATTATTTCACTAAATATAGGTAAAATGATATTATTCACCTTGTTGTGGTGATGTGAAGATAAACTTCCTTTCTAGTAAGAGCTAGGAAAATAATCACAATGTATAATACATTAATAGCATTAGGACTTAAGAATGTCTCACTGTATCACTGTCTTCCCGTTCATCATCGATTTGCTTTCGGCGGGCACCAGTAACATCTCCATATGTCCTGTCTCATGCTAGTAGAGCCCAGGGTCTACTACCTGCTTGCTCCAAGAACATAAAGAGCCTCAAACCATTCCATCAGGTCATGGGAATGAGGTTTATAATTGTTACTGGTATTTGGCATATCAAATACGACACGGGTAGCTTGCCAGGCTCTGCCATGCAGGTAGCATACTCTTGTAGTCATCTCTAAATCCAGCATTTATTGATGAACCACGCTGCTGCTGCCGCACGAGCTGGGCTGTGATAGGCTGGTTTGCTGGGTGGAGTTCTGGGCTGGATTTCTAATAAATAGAATATTAGTATTCTACTTATTTCTGGATTACAATACTATTGTTAATGGTATTATAAGCCAAAATAAGGAAATAAATTTTAAAGAATGTTAATATTCTGGACCAATTCATAATTATCTTATAACTTTCTTATAATTTTTAAGTATTGGTAGCAGTAAAAATACCCTTTGCACCTTATGTAGTTTTTCTTTCAAAGCATAAAGATTTCCAAGGAAAAATAAGCAAAAGAGAGAAAAATAATTATTCAACTTTAAAGTTCCCAGTCAAAAATATAGAAAGTTGTGCACCTAAGACATTTTTAACACTAAAAAAGAGTGCAGGTAAGGTATTTTTCTTAAATCACAAATAAGTTATGATGTATTGCATATTTAGACTGCACTAAGTTGAGTGGATGCATATATTATATACTCGTGCCAGAAAAGGAATCATATCTTCAAGATGAATTTATAACCTATCTGTCAAAGAAATCTCACTTTTCCTTGATAGATGGGATACTGTAGATGATGAGGAAAGACTCTGCTAAGAGCAGGAGCAGTAAATGGCAAACTTCTGACTTACTGTATGTGTCACTATGAAGAGTGATTGTTTCTCATAAGCAGAGGTGAAGTCAGGGAATATTACTGTGGTTTTACTCTTTTCTTCCATAGATACCAACTTGATTAAATGATGATTTGGCCCACAAGGGGCTTGAGCTCAGTGGCTCCAAGTTCATTCCCAGTCAAGTTTGTAAATGTCTCTGGTGTTCCGCTTTGGAAAAGAACAGAGATAAGGAAGGTTCACACCATCAACAATAGTCAGGATTCCCCCTGGGAGAGAGAGCCACAGTAAGGAAGGACAGCACTTTCCCAGAGAATAGGGTAGGCAGGCCTGGGTGACCATTATAGCTTGTTTCATGGCCTCAGGCAAATTGTAGCCTTTTTTTTAGGGAGGGCTCTGTGGTAGAAGATTGCCCTTCAGAAATAAGACTTTGAAGCTCTCTGAGTAAAACCTAGGGCTTTATGGAAGATTTCAATTACATTTCGAAAGTTAACCAGGGAAGACAATTCTCTAGTCATAGTTAAGCAGGTCTTCACTGAGAATCAGAAGGACAGTGTAGTCCCCTTAGTTCTATTTTATATGGTTTCCTGAGCTGGTGAACTCTAAGGTGTGAGACAGTGGAGGGAGTTCCCAGAGAGGCAAACCTGTCACCCTTTATAAATCTTTCTGAGTAACATACGTTCATAATAAACCAGGAATATGCTAAATAAAATAGTTTTCTAACATCTGTAAGCCTGTCTACCAAATTAATCAAGCGTAAGTAAGGTATTAGGAAGATCTATTCATTTGTAGGCAGTTAGTTGAAAGTATAACTTTTGTGCTATAACTGGTTTAGGTTTGTACAAAGTACCTGGTTGCAATTAACAGCCATAACAGGAAAGAGGCAAAGAACATTCTTGTAGAAATTAGCTATAACCTATGGGCATAATACCATCTCCAATTAGAATTTGGCAGAATTTTCGGACACCAAGCTGATACTGAGAATTACATGGTGGTGTGTCAGGACCAACAACCCCCCACACACCCCAATACACAAACACACACACTTTGGAATTGGTGTCAGAACCCCTTTATTAGCATTGTTTGAATGTTCTTAATGTTTTTAAAAAATCACCGCTGTAATTCGTAATTTTTAATTAATTAGGAGTTAGGATTCATAGTGTTTCAATATCAGATATTTTAAAATTGAAAACTAAATTTTCTTGCTCTAGATTAATCTCAAAAAGAAAAAACAAGGGGAAAGATATGTGTAGGTAGGAGATCAACATTTTCTCTTCTGAGAAACTACTCTGTCAAGTGCAAAAAGTAGTTCTTACTATTCATGCATTGTCTCACTTTAATCATAATAATAGTATCATGTGGTAGACATGGGCTTCACCTCCAGATGGAGAAACTGAAACTCTGAAAAATTAAACCAATTTCCAAGTGTTATGACTTCATAAATTTGAAGAGAAGATATTTTAGCCTGCTTGATTTGTTTTCCTCTATTGTGTCCATGCCTCTACAATTGCTGTCTCTTATAAGATTAAGGTAAAAAGAAGAATTTGCATTGAGGACAAAAAATCTTCTGTTGTTATATGTAAAATAATTTTATATCTAAGTCTTTATTCAAAGAATGATAGCCACATCCACCTGTCCACATACCAAATTCCACACGATGGATATGTCGTTCCCAACGCTCTCCCTTCTGAAATCCAACATGCCGTCTCGTCAGTAAAGAAGCAAACAGCCCTGACCCTGATAAAGTCAGACCCGAACACCTGAAGAATCTCCCATCAGTACTCATCAATACACTAGCTCAGCTCTTCACATGCTACCGGTCTGAATGCAAGGTGCCCTCCCAGTGGAAAACCAACAGGACAGTTCTACTGTTCAAGAAGGGAGACATTCACAACATTGGCAACTATAAGCCCCATCTGCCTGTTGTCCTTCATCTACAAACTGTTCACTCGAGTCATCATGAACAGGATTGGCAGAACATTAGAAGAAGGACAACCATTCGAGCAAGCTGACTTCTGAAAGGATTCAGCACAATTGACCATATCCACACTGTAACCAAGCTCACTGAACTTTGTAGGGAGTTCAAGATGCCATTCTATCTCCACGTTCATTGATTTTAAGAAAGTCTTTGACAGAGAGAGAGAGAGAAGGAAGGGAGAGAACTGGGGTACCTGCTATTAAGGCGGGGGGGGGACCGGGAGGAGGGGGGGTAGATGTGGTGGAAATGGGGCACTGGTGGAGGGATGGGTGCTGGAATACTGTATTACCAAGAACCAATTATGAACACCTTTGTAATTGTATGTTTCACGGTGGTATAATAAAAAAAAAAAAAAAAATAAAATAAAACTATAGCTCCATAAAAAAAAAAAAAAAAAACAGGGAAAAAAAAAAAGAAAGTCTTTGATTTGGTGGAGAACAAAGTGGTTATCAAAGCCCTAGCCAAACAGGGCATTCAAACCCAATACATCCTAGATCCTTCGTGAGCTGTATTATGGATTCACCACCAGGATCTCACCATTCTACAAGTGAAAGTGATCATTGATATAAAAAGAGGCGTTCGGTGATGCCATTTCATGGTGATACCATTTCACCAAAACTCTTCTGTGTCACCCTTGAGAATGTCATGCAACAATTAGAATGGGAAGGAATGGGAGTAAAGATAGACGGTCGGCAACTACACCACCTCCGCTTCACTGATGACATCGTTCTAATAAAACCAAACATTAGCCAAGTGGCACAAATGCTAGCTGACTTTGACTGTGAATGTGAAAAGGTAGGTCTACACCTGAATCTCAACAAAACATTGTTCATGAAAAACAAATTAGTTACAGATGCTCCATTCACTCTCAATGGAACAAATATCTCTGAATGCAGCAGTTATGTGTACATAGGTCAAGAGCTCAACATGACGAACAACATAGCACCTACATGACGAACAACATAGCACCTGAGATGCACGAGGAAGAAGCGGCGTGGAACGCCTTCAAGAGCATCAAGAGAAATAGCTAAAATGACAAAGAACATCTGGCTCCAGGCACATCTCTTCGACTCCACCATTCTCCTTGCATTAACATACACCTCAGAGACCTGGACCCTACGAAAGCAGGATGAGAATGCTATTCGGGACTTCCAAAGAGGAATCAAAAGAGCCATGCTTGGAATATCATGCCTTACTCAGAGTGAGAGAAGGTATCCGGAGTTCCGACCTCCATCAATGATCGAGAGTCAGGGATGCCGTCTTGTTTGCCAAGGCATCGAAAATTAGATGGGCTGGACATGTTATGCCACTAGAAGATGATCGCTGGACTAGAACCGTTATCGACTAGATCCCACAGGTCAAATGATCATGTGGCTGCCCACCTACAAGATGGTCAGACTTCTTTGTCAAGACCCTGAACAAACGGTTTGAGGCTCTTCGTATTCCTGGAGCAAGCAGATGCCATTGGGCTACACTGACACATGAGAGGGACAAATGGAAACATTACTGGCGCCCACTTCGAGTAAATCGACGAATAACAGGATGTCAAGTGATCAAGTGATCAAAACTTTATTATCTTCTTTTGTTTTTATTACTAAATTTGAAAAAAAGTCCCACCTCATTGTAATATTTTTGCTTAACATATCTTTGTTAATAACTTAAGCCATCCCTCATGATCTACTCTATATTTTTAGAAGGGGACTTCAAAGGTTATCTTTAGATTTAGTTTCTTAAAGTATCTGATCAAATACAAAGTCTCTCAAATACTTTTTTCTATTTCTTTAATTTAGTCCATAAAACCTGAAAATGCACTTTTATGGGGTGGGAGAGATAGTACAGTTGGCCGGGCACTTATCATGTATGTGATTAACCCAGGTTTGATCCTCATATGGTCCCTTGAGCACCACCAGGAGTAATTCCTGAGTGAGTGAAGATTCAGGAGTAACTTCTGAGCATTTCTAAGTGTGGTCCAAAACTCTAAAAAAGAACTTTAAAAAATTATAGCTTTCAAATAGCACATTCTGATCAATTAATTGAGAAAAAAGAATGGATAAAGCATCTATCTGAAGTAATTGAGTATTAAAAGCAACATGCTACAGTTATTACAAGCAGTTCTAAATGTTTGATTCATCAATTGAGCACAAATTTGGATGCCTTTTCTCCCTAAAATTCCTTGATATATCTTTTAAATAATTCCCAGTTTATTTTATTTTCAGTTGTGAAAGAAGTCTTTATTTCTTATCTTTCTCTTCTTTGTCAAACATTACTGAATAGTACACTCTTCTATAAATTTTAACAGTTTGCATGCTTGTATTAATATAGTCTGCAAGTAAAAATAGTTGCTTTGAGAAAAAATATCAGTCCAAGACACTTAGGAACTGGCCTGGCTATTAAACAGACCATGGCATGCAACCAGTAAGTACACACAATTTCATATAGCATCCACATCAGACAAGACTGTTCTATGAACACCCTGGGTCCAGACAAAGAAAAGACCATGCTGTAATCCTGTCTGAGCACAGATAAAGCATGAACAATGTCCAAGCCACAAAATACCAAAGATATCTCTATTTTGACTAACATATATTATTACTGTTGCATATTTTGCCAGTTACAGTTATAGCTTCAGTCTATTAAGATTTCAATGATAGGGTTATCTCCACTTTATGACAGCATCCTATGCTAAGATAAGCTCTGCTTCCTTAAACCATACCTGAAATCATTCAGCACAAATTAAATTATATAACATCCTCTCCAACACTTACTTGAGACATCCCATAATTCTCTCATTCTCCAGCAAGCCTTCACCACAACTATAACAAATAACAAATCCAAATCATTTAACTATAAGTATGTTTTTTAAAAACATTATCTTTCCTCTAGGACAGTTAAATCTCTTTGTTTAAATATTCTCTTTGTTCTTTTTCTTCTCTTACTACATTGGAAAGATTTGGTAATGGTTGGGCATGAAGTGATGGTATCAAAAATTATATAGGACTGGTATGACTAATGAGGTGGATGGAGAAGCCGTAATCTCAGGTGGATTAGAAGAGAGTACAAGTCTAAATTGTTGTCATAGGTAATTTGGTTCTGTTTAAATCTAAAATAAGATGCCTGCAAGATCTTGGAGCTATTAGTTAGGGAAGTACATATCTCCAACTGGAACACAGAAAATATATATTGACCTGATATACAAGTTTTAAGCTTTTGATGTGTGGTTCATATTTAAAGTCAAGAGGGATAGTAATGGTTTTAAGACAAAGTAGAAAGAGAATGAAATGGTGCAGAAGATACTGCCAATGAACTTGAACATTAAAGGATGAGGAAGAGTTGGAAGGAACAGTTAGAGAGTGAATGGAATTCCACAAGAGATGTAGTATAGACTGAAGAGTAGGCTTTTATTGTGAGGAGTTTATTTGCTGGGTTCATGACACTCACAGTGCTCTAGGCTTAACCATGGCTCTGTGCTCAGGAATCATTACTAGAAATGCCTGGGGGCAAAATGTAGTGCCAGAGATTAAACCCATGTGGCGTTAGCCACATGCACGTAAAGTGCCTAAACCACTCTACTAGCTCTCCAGCTCCGGATTAAAGAGTATTTTGACAAAGAAATGGTCAATCCTGTTAATTGTATACTGAGAAGTCAAGACAGATGAAGTATACGAATGACTGTTGGATTTTGTTACAGGAAGAGAATTGTAACTGGGATTTAAAAAAAAGGGGACAAAATGCAAATGAAGGTAAACTTGCATGTTTCACTGGAGGAAGATAAAGGAACTAGTCAGGATGAATGATTTTCTTTATGAAAGTACATGAAACACACACAAAAAGTTTACAAAACAGAGAGAAAGTATGAGGGTGAAGGTTTGTGTCATACATGCATTCAGTTCTGATTTGATCCCTGGCACTACATATGGTCTTCTAAGTACTGCCATAATTCACTCCAAACCATGAGAATTCACACAAAGTCATGAGTAACCACTGAACTCTGCCAGGTGTGGTCAAATCACCTTCCTTCAAAAGAAGTATAGACACTGTTAAGGGAGATCTGAGGAAGATGAGGAAGTTATAAAATAGTTCTTTATAGAAAGAAGAATAGTGGATGGATTAGGAAAACATTTCAAGGGTGAAAATTATCCAAATGTTCTTTTTTATATGAATTTTAACTACTGAAAAGAGGCTAAAATTTTCATTTATATCACTAACTTAGGTATGGTTTCCATATTTATTATTAAAACTATAATTATATTTCATACCTAGAACTTACTATATGTCAGGTCCTGGTTTAAATGCACATAAATCCCTAATCAAAATCACAAGTTCTGTGGCACTTGCAAAATGACTAAGCTCCATCTGAAAAATAAACATGTGAAAATAGCAAAGAAAATTCTGGGAAAGAAATAGCAAGTGTGGATTAACCGACTATAATTGTGGTTTGCAACAATAGCATTCAATGGAAAGAACTCAGAAATAATCACAAGTATATGACAGGCTGACTGTCGTAAAAATGAATTTTCCAATCAGCTAACAAAAGCAGGTTTGCATAAAAAGTTTTTGAACAACCAAAATTATTATTTGGGGCACAATTAAGGCACATCTCTACATAATTTTTGATCCTCCAATTAGATGGATCAAAGTTTTCTAAGAAAAAAAATTATAAAACACTAAAGAATACTGTAAATATTATAGCATTGTACTGAAAAGATTTCAAAACAATATCAAATAAGGAATGGGGGAATAGCTCAAGTGATAGAAAACTCATCTGAACTTGATCCCTGGCACTTCGTGATTCTTTTAGCACAAGCAAATGTAGACTTGGTGGCCGCATGTGAACTACTATACCCTAGGCAGAGTCAGTGAGACAACCTTCTGGATCAGGCCACAGTGCACTACTTGAGTGGTGTCAGATCCCTGGAACACTATGGGTATTGTCCCTATATAAAAATTATAGAACAGGTATAGAAATAACAGCAGGTAAGGAACTTTCCTGGTATGAGGCTGACTTTGGTTTAATCTCCAGCACCACATATGGTCTATGGTCCCTTGAGCACTGCTAGGGGTAATTCCTGTGCATAAAGTCCTGTACACCACCGATTGGCCCAAAACTACACATACACACACACACAACACACACACACACATAATTCATCATTGACCTAACCAAAAAAAAATTCAAACACATATGAAAAATACTAATGATAAATGATAAACTGAAGAGAATATTGTCATTTTTTATGATGAATATTGTGCCTGATGGTTCAGTTAAAAACATGTAGATCTGGATCAGGAAGATGGCTTAAAGGGCTGCCTGCAACACAGGGTGCCCAAGCCCTGCTGGGCATGGCTTTCCACAAAGCATGAAAAGCCATTTTTAATAAAAGCAGCAAGGGGCATGAATAAACAGTTCCGAAATCTGTAGCACATACTGTTGCATAAACTAATGCTATCTCAGTAAAAAAAAGAAAAGAGAAAAACCATTCATTCTGAAAGAAATGTTTTACATAAACAATGAAGAATCCACGTTTTATATCAAAATTAAAAAAAAATTAAAACTGACTAATTAGTTGATCTAACATATCTTTAAGTACCATATCCAAGAGGTTTTGGGTAATTTTATTTATTTGATTTTCAACCACATATGGTAATGCTTAAGGTCATTCCCAGATCAATACTTAGGGGGTCATTCCTGATAGTGTTTGAGGGACCCTGTGGTGCCAGGAATCAACCTTGGGGCTTCCTTATACACATACATTTCTTAGTCCACCTATTTCCCCAAACCCTGTTTTTAGTTTTTTTAATAATATGTTACATATTGCTAGGCTACAAAAAATATTTCTTATATCTTCTATAATAAAGTACCATTTATAAAATATATGATCAGTAGTGTAAGTGAAAACATAGCCTCTCAGAGTCTGACAATGTTTTAAGGTGTTTTTTAGTCAAACTTTTAACAATCCTATTTATGTACTTAATTTAACATTCTTTTTCATAGAATACACAATTTTCAAAGTATTCTTTTTTTTCAATGCTCACACAATAAATTAGTTATGCCTTATTTAGCCTAGTTAAAACTGGATTGTTGAAGGTGACAAGCCAAATCAAAGTCTTTTATCAACTGGTTATAACAGCAATTGATTGGTCTAATATTTCTTCACTCTTTCATTTAATTGATAATTGATGTTTCCATGCACAGAGATAGATACTGAGAGTTCTAAAAGTCTTTCTTCTTAAGTTGTGAGCTGCAACCCTCTATGGGAATCTTTGTTTTTAAATCAGCTTCTTTATGATTTATTATCAGTAAATGTTTGACTTGTATATTTATTTATATGCGTATATACCTAGGACATGTAAAACTTTCCTGAGCAGTGAGGAGAGTTGAAGACACCCTGCAATGGACCAGAAAGAATGAATGCCTAGCTCAGATTTCACCATCTAAACTGGGCCACAGGGTGTGTGAATTAACAATAACAGCAATGTGGGGACAAGCATTTGCGTTCATTACCCGTCCTGTTGCCATAGTCTTTCATTCTGGGAATGGTGTGATGATGCCCAGGTCACTTGGTATTTCTGTGCCCTGTGGCTGTAGTTTATGCTTATTTGGGGCTGATTGAGAGAATTTCATATTTCTTTCTAAATAATAGATAATACCTAAATGTAGTTAGGTCATAGACTTACTCCAAATTATTAAGACAAATTTTTTGGCAACAAGGCAAAGACTTTCCAGGTCTAAATGAGTCACTAGGGATGAGTAAATCACAGGCATAACAAATGTTCTATAATTAAGAAGATAAAGAGGTATGTTAAGAAGCATCATAAATCTCCCATTAATCTCAAAGTGTAACCATTTGTCTTTGTCAACAAATACTGGAAAGAAATAGCCCATGATTCCAGATACACTTTAAAATCCTACTAAACTTTATATATATAAACTAATATATATAAACTAATATATATACCAAACTAAAATATATATACTAAACTAATATATATATGTTTAGTATATATATTTTAGTTTGGTATATTCTATATATATATATTTTAGTTTAGTATATATATTTCTGGAGGTGGGGAAACCTCATTTTATGTACCAAAGAATTAAACTATTTTATAGAGTTCCTAAATTATGTTAACCATATAAAATTGCTGAATTTTACCTATAAAATTGGCACTTTCATTTGGATCACTTAGCATGGCATTGCTTCTTTTCTTAATCATACATCTTTATATAATATATAGTTTTTATGTAATTTGTGGATTTCTCACTGTGGGATAAGCCGTGTCTAACATTAGTGCAGTTTTTGACTGAAGTTCACGGACCACTCCCAAAATGCCAAAAGTAGAGTTAAAGAGGATCTTTGGAGATCAAAAAGTTTATATATTGTCACTAATCTCAAATTGAAATTTATCATTTCTTTCAAATATCAATATAAACTTAGAACATGAATTACCTTAGTCATACCTCTGCACCAACAGATATATATATATATATATATATATATATATATATATATATATATATATTTTTGGATTACATTTTTTGGGTGACACAGGGGTTACTTCTGGTTCTGCACTCAGGAATTACTCCTGGTTATGCTCAAGGAACCATATGGGATGCCAGGCATCGAACCTGAGTCACCTGCATGCAAGGAAAATGCCTGCTTTACTATCCTCCAGTCCCATCATAAGGATTTTTATTTCATATTAGTTGTTATTGTTATTTTAAAATAGCATATTTATTACAAACTTGAAATTTCCTATTGATATGAGACCCATTTTTAAATTTTGTTAAATGTATTTGTAATTCATTTTATTTATTGCCAACAGTAATATGAACATTCAATGATTGGTTAGATTAATAGTATTATAGTTTTATTTTATTTGAATTATAGTATCTGAAAAGCTTACTAAGGCTTACAAATAGGTCCATGGTACAAAATTTAAGAACACCTACTAGTACCACTAGATATTTTTTGCCACTTACATAGTAGGTAGAAAGGTCATCTCCAACATAGTGAGAGAAAAAGTGGAGCTTAAGGCATATGATTAACAGCAAAACCATGTTTCACAATGAATAAGGCTCAAATTCCACACTTTTAACCAAGATCTATACCACCTCTGGGAAATTTCCACATAGCCAGTGGAGATCATAATAGTCAAGATACTGATGATCATAAAATAATATTTGTATGAGCCTGAAGTACTTTCCTTGTGATGCAGCCAAGACTATACAATAACCCACTTAAGACACTTCCTGGTAGTCCTAAGTTAGCCATATTAATAATATCTTAGTTAAACTAATAGTAATTGGCCCTAGGCAACAAACAGTGTAATGAGAAGGTAAAGACTTAAGACACTCAAAAAAAACTTTGTTAGAGGGCTAGGAAGAGCCCCACCTCATTCCCCATTTTCCTTTCAGTTGTCAAATGATTTCTATGGTATTTAACATTCTTTGTAATTCTTAACTAGTTGGATATTTTATTGCCTTACTAGTTAATGTCATTTATGGTGTCTTGAGGGTGATAGTCATCAGAATTCAACCCATAAACTCTACAGTGCCCAGAATGTCTTTAACAGTTTCAGAGAATTCTCTAGCTAAACCTCATGCTATATCTACTGGGCATTGCTGAAAATCTCATATTAGTGGTATTGCCACTGTGATTAATATTTCTTTGGCGACTTCCTTTTTCTTCTTTTTGGTAACTGCTTGAGGTCTTTGGTGATCAGAGCAGGAACAAAAGATACCACTTAGTCTGGAACTGTGTGTTCTGCGTGATCAGTTTCATTGCCATCCTCAGATCTTCTAATCACTGATTGCTTGGTGATATCAGCACCAGCCTATTTTAAGAGACAGACCCAGGAGATTATTCTTGGGGACAGGGCCCATAAGGAACTGATGTTCCCACTAGCTCCCCCACTTTGTACACTTCATTAATAGAACTTTGGCTTTGTGGAGGGTTAAAATTTAGGATGTTTTGAATCGGGAGGTCTTGTCAAAGGTGGAATCTACCACAAGTGTGTGGGAATCAGAGGTTAGGTAAGACAGAGAAGGGAACAGCATGCTAATGATCGCCAAAAATGATAAAACCAGCCTAGAACTGAGGAATTGAATATAGGCAAAAGATATACTGTATAACCTTTAAATGTATATATTGCAGTACATTGTGTAAGACAAGAAAGAGAGAGAGAGAGAGAGAGAGAGAGAGAGAGAGAAAGAACCTGCCATAGAGGCAGGCTAGGGGAGGGGAGAAATTGGGGTTATTGGTGGTGGGAAATGGGCACTGATGGGGGATGGATGCTGAAACACTGTATGACCAAAACCCAAACATGAACATCTTTGTAATTGTATATCTCATGGTCGTATAATAAAATATTAAAAATTAAGATGTTTGGTGAAAGTAACTGATATGGAATGAACCAAATAAATCTGCTCTTTTTTAGCCTTCTTTTATGATGAAAATTAAAGTGGAAATTGAGTTCTTGAGAGATATTATAGGGTAAGCACTTGCTTTGCATGCATCCAACACTGGTTTCGCCCCCAACACTGCATCTGGTCCACCAAGCACAGCTAAAAGTGACCCCTGAGAACAGATCCTAAAATGAGCCCTGAACACTGATGGTTGTGACCCAAACTCCTTCCTCACAAAAAATTTAATTGTTGTTGAAATTTAGTTGTTACTAAATCAGTGATCTTTGCTTCCTTTTCCTCCCTCTATTTTTCTCTTTCTTTTCTGTTTCTAATTTAAATTTCAGCTCACTCTCCCATATCTCAATCCATTGTCAGGTTTAAATAGAAGGAAATACACCAGATAATAGATGAAAACAAGGCCTTTCTATACATCTATTTGTATTTTTTAATTGATCTAGCTAATAGAAAGAGATAACAGATTCAAAGATAGGCATATATTCTCCCACTTAAAAAGCATACATACTAGAGATTCCATACATATGCTTTTTATTTTTTACATTTCTTCCACTCAGAATCATGAGACAGGTTTACAAATCCCCAAGTGCCTTTTAATCTTGATTAGCAGACATGTCTTTCTGACATCTACTCTTCATTTATGAAGCACTGGTTATAGGTATGATAGTGACCATCGCTTGCCTTAAAGAATAATGAGACTGCCCCTGATAGTACCTCACTATCATGGGGACATAATAAGCTAACAGATTGATGAGCTTTAACTGTATTTGATCCTTCTCTTGACATATCACTGTTAGATTCCTGGTGTGGTGGTTTGTAAGCCAAGGCTCTATATTTAGATGACCTTTATTTAAATTCCCATCCCTCTCTTCCTAGAGAGATGACCTTGAACTCTCTAGTTACCTTTCTATGCCTTAGTTTATCCATCTGTAAATGTAGTTGGTAGTTCTATGTTCTTCATAGAGATGCTGTGGAAATTCAATGAGATGTTTGCAAAATAGTTATGTAGCTTACTAATTATTAACCAGCTTTGCCATGACTCAGTCACATACTACAACCTTCCACGTGTCTCAATTCCTTTCCAATCCTCATGCCAAAAATAGAATAAATTCTATTTTAGTGAGGAAAGAAGGCATCAGGATGCATGGAACTGATATTTCTAGTGATTATAAGTTTGCTGTGGTTGAGGAAATTATGAAGAAAATGTCCCAAGAAATTTGGAAAGACAGAAAAAGAATGATGAAAAGGAAAAGATTCTTAGCAATAAGAACATATTACTATTTTCTTGGAAATGCTTCAAAGATGGGGCTAAATTTTGCGCTAAGGTATTATAAGCTTTCACAATAGTGCTTCCATAACTAATGTATCTATTTAAAAGCTAAAGATATTTGAACTTTATTATCTTGCTTTTGCTGAAGCTTATACCCAGGTTCAGTGTACTGTTAATCCTATATAACAATTACAAAGTTCTGATCATTGAAATTTCATTGGCAGACTCAACATGGGGGAATTTGGAAAACAATTTGCATTGTATATGTATCATATGGTGAGTTTTATGTGTAGTTGCTTTTATATGGACTACTTCACGTCATAAAAACTTTGATGTATATAGGAATCTGTGACTCCATTTGAATGGACAAGGAAATGAAATAAACAAAATTAAATAATTTATCAAAACACACATATGTAGCACCAGCTAAAACATACTGTTAGAATTTAAATGCCAATTAATGTTGTTTTAGAGTCCACACATATAGACACAAACCCCACCCAAAACCTTAAATTGAATGGAGATTAAAGCAGCTACACAGTAGCACCTTCACACCTAGCCTATCCCAGGCCCCCAGACTACAAAGACCCTTTTTTAATTATCATGAATTTCACAAAATTATATATTAGATCACTATTAATTTTAACAGTATCAATAATAACCTTTAGCAATACTCTTTGCTAAAATTGCCAAGAAACTATGGCCACACATCATAATGTTATATCAAAGGTTAAGCAAAAAAATATATAGAAGACATTTTAGAAGTAGAAAATAGGAAAAAATAGAAAGTGAGTAATTTAGCTAAAAAAGAACATGCTGACTTTAAGATTTGCTGGATAAGAATAAAATGATTCCGTAAACTCAGAACTTGTTTTTGTCAAAGTCCATGAGAGAAGGTGTTATCTTTTTTCTGCTGAAATCCAGGTTCACAAGACAAGGCATATCTCAGAGAAAGGAAGTCAAGGGTTTATCACCATAAACATTAAGAGATTCTCAGTAGTCATGGAATGACACTGGGGATGAAATGCTCAAAAGATCTTATCACTGGACTAATGGTACTAAAAGTGAACTTTTTCCTTCAATTTGGCATTCATGAATCATACTATCAAAGTCACCCTGGACTGTAGCTGTCGTTGGTATTAGCCATCTTGTAGTTTTGTGTCAATGTTTACCTAAGAATTGACTATTCTTGGAAAAAAGATTTTTTAAATAATATATTCTCCCTCTTCCCTTTTAAAATAAAATTGAGCTGAGCTCTCAAGCAGAGATTATAACACATAACCTAGAGTATTTATCTTCTTTGCTGATGTAACCTTTAGTGATCTCAATTCTCAACATCTAGATCCTTTTCTCTCTAAGAAATAGGTCCTACAAGGATGATTATTCTTTTTTTTTTTTTTGCTTTTGCTTTTTGGGTCACATCCGGCTATGCTCAGGGGTTTCTCCTGGCTCTGCACTCAAGAATTACTCCTGGCGGTGCTCGGGGGATCTAAACCGAGCCGGCATAGGCCAGCTGCTTGCAAGGCAAACGCCCTACCCGCTGGCTATCGCTCCGGCCCTGATTATTCCTTTTCAAGCCAATCACCGGCATTTCTGGTTTTATGGAATGCCAGAGCAGATTGCTATTTAAGGAGCAAAAGGAACACTTTTCCCATGAAGAAGCATGTTGGAAAAGAGACCTCAGAGCAAGATGGACCAGCAAAGAAAGCTTAACCAGCCAGTTGAAAACTCTGGGTTCTTTTCTTCTGTGAGGTGAAGACATAGTAAATCACCACTTTCATCCAAAGTTGTCAAAGGTTAGCGTAAAAGCCTTTCTTACATAAGATAACCAAAAAAAAGCCCAACTCATTAATCTCTGTGGGGTCAGTGTACCTTCTATAAAACACCAGACTGGAACAATCCGATTTTTTTTGGTATTATTCTGTAGAAACTGCCAAGTAACGCCAAATAATCTAATCCTAGAGAATTTGGGAGTATTAACATGAAATATTTGAGTGAAGAATCTCCATTCCATATCTCTAGACCTTCTTTCATAAGTCTAGAAAGAAGGTCTAGTCTTATGAAATACTAGAGGGAAAAGAAAGACTAGAGGGAAAAGAAAGACGTTTGCCTTTTCTTTTTCCCTTCAGGTTTGATTTGGAATAGCACAGAAACATAGTCTAAATTCTTGCTTCTTAAACTGTAGGTCACAAACACATGAGATCATGTAACATTTTAAAAAACTTGTTTGAAAATAAATTTGTCAGTACTTATTTGGAGTAAATGTCCAATTGTCTATTTTATATACCTCTATATTCAGGGTCACATAAAAGCTTCTTGGGTAACAGAGTCTTGAAAGAGAAATTTAAGGCGCTCTGGTCTAAAAAAAAGAGCTAGAAAGGCTAAGTTAAAAGTATAAAACAATGACCTTCCTGGGACTTATAGAAGACAAAATCACATTTTATTTAACTCAATTAATATTTACCAATGAAATTTCATTCTGCTTGAAAATAAGATTTATCCAATTATAGTTTTTTTTTTTTGCTTTTTTTGGTCACATCAGGCAATGCTTAGGGGTTTCTCCTGGATCTGCACTCAGGAATTACTCCTGGCAGTGCTCAGGGGACAATATGGGATGCTGGGGATCGAACCTGGGCCAGCACAGGCCGGCCAAGTGTAAGGCAAACACCCTACCCGCTGGGCTATCGCTCTGGCCCCTTCAATTATAGTTTAATAGGAAAAAAGCACTCCACTTTGTTAAAAAGCAAAGTAATAGAATTTCTTGATGTATGTAAGTATTCCTTGCAGTTTTTAACATTTTTATACAGTACAGATCATAGAAATAGAATGACAACAAACTATTAAAAAGCACATCATTTTTCAAGGAACTGTGAAGCAAACCGTGATCATAGTCTTGAACTCAGTCATGTGGCAATCAATGTATTGACCAAATACCCAACCATCATTTCAAAGTCTTCAGCGAGTTTTGAAATCCTAGGGCCACATATATCTCTTATTGGCCCAAGCATACCATTCACGTTAGTATAAATGGAATATATTCTTACAGGCAAAGGGCACTTTGTAGCCCCAATTCTGCAAGAGAAAAACCTGATTTGCTTTTATATTATCTGAGGTCCTGGCTTCTCATAAGCTAACTTATCTTATCTATTGTGCACCTTGACATTTTGTTTGTACCAGTCTGACTATACAGTGTTTTGTCTCAATCTCTGCAATGATAAGACCTTTTATCCATCTAATATAAAGTCAATCTAAGTGGAACATCTTAGAAAATAGCTGAGCAGAGAATGAAAGTATTTGTGTAGTAATGGCATTAGCCACAGAGAAGACACCTCAGGGAAAAAACTATCTACCCTCAAATGCTGCAGAAAGCAGGATTCACAATTCATCTCCTTGCAGCTCTGGGACTTCACTTATACTAATACTTTTCTCAATTCTCAATTCTCCATCCACTAATTATTTTTTAAATTTTATTGTGATTTAGATCATGTGTTTACAGTAGAAGCTTTTGTGCTTTTGGTGTACAAAGTTATGGTACCTTCATTACTACCGAGGTGCTGCAGATACTTCACCATTGACCTGTGTCATGTGCCATCCAACTTACTCTTCCCCTAAGCACCCTCCCTCCACAACTTGATAACCTCAGTTCTGTAAAGTATAAGGTCATCTATGGAAACTGTCCATTCCTTGTTTTGATTTTCTATATACCACAGGTTCCTGAAATAATTTAGTGTTTTTCCTTCTCCCCAAAATTACTTAGCTTAGCCTGATACCCTCCTAATTCCACCTAGGTTGTTTCAAAGGTGATATTTCATGTTTTCTTGCAGCTGCATAATATTCAGTTGAATATATATACCACAGAGCTATGTCTCAAGCGCTTCTCTTTTGACTCCACATTCTGTGTTCTTTCTAGAGGAGCACAAGTTTTTGTACCTGTTTATTTAATCTATTCTAGGGTGTTGCATTGAATTTTAAAGAATTCAAATGAGGTTGAGAGAAACATGGGAGACAAGAAAAAGGGAGGAAGTCTTAGCTGAATATTCAGTCTTCCAATAGCAGCCATGGGTTTGCCCTTATTCTAGCCTTCCTAGAGATGGGTTAGTGGAGTACAAGCTACTCAGAGCTCTAGCAACATGCATCTACCTTACATAATATTTATAAAAAGCAGTGTGAGATTAGATAGTGAGCTAAAATCTCTTTTCCATAATTTTCAAGAATCAAAACATGGAAGCAGAGAATGTGTGTGCAAATGGCAGAGCTCAACTTGCATGTTTTCCTGCTTTCCTACTTTTTTTTGGATGTTCAAAGAACAAGAGAGAATGAGAGTCAGAGATGGGTCATTTTTCTATTCAAATCATACCTCATCACTGAGAAAACTGGTTTTACTAAGTAGATGTCTGAGTTCTACTAATTTTTTTTCTCTACTGCTACAATTTTCTTGTAATGTGAGCAGAGACTAAAAAATTAGTGGTGAATTCTTCCTGACCACAGGCTCATTTGCTTCTTATTTCAGTGTAGCCATCTTTTTTTGTCTTTGGGGGGAAAATGCCCAGCTAGATTTGCTGAGGTTGGTGCCATTTGGGAAAGGATAAGATTGTGGTACTGCCGCGCGTGTCAGCTGACTTGTAAAATTTCCTGACAGCACACATATTGCATGTTGTAAAACCCTTGGACATGTATTTGGGGAAAGTTCTTATGGCCACAAAAACACTCTGTGTGCCCAAAGTTCTTTTCAGCCAAGTCAGTGGTATCCTTGGTAAATGGAATTTGCTTCTCAGGAAAACTTGAAATGTCTGTAAAATCAAATGTACATTAAATAATCATATTTTTTAAAATTGAGGTAACGTTAGTATATTGCTTATTTAGATAAAATTTACTTAATCCAAGGCTTTCTAATAAGGAAGTTTTTCCTAGTAACTGAAAAACTTTGGATTGGATTGCCCCTCATTATAATATTTAGGAAAATGCTGTCTATGCTAATTCCATTTACTTTATAGTTTTATTTCAGACCAGCATACTTCTATGTTTTATGTCTCCTCAATGAAATTGCTTTTCAGAGATCTACAGGACTTTTCCCTTGTTGAGTACAGGATTCTCTCCTTAGTTCAGAATATAGACTTTCTTTGTAAAACCTCTTTCCATTTTTCTCAACAGGACATTAAGACTTATTATCCTTTGCCAAGCTTCTGATTCAGTGATTTTACTTCAGGTTCATGGACCTTTGAGAATCTGAAGGAATTTGTTCTAACAGAATGCATATATGCCAGTGCAAACACACACACACACACACACACACACACACAGAATTAAACCATAATGACACATATTCTTTGCAGCTACTAGATAATAATAATAATTAATTAGTAATTATTATTATTATTGTTATTATTATAATAAACAGTAATAAGGCCTGGTAAGAATGCAAAAAATATCGATTCTCATTCACTGCATGTGGGAATTCAAAAGGCTATAGTGCTAAGAAAAATTTTGCGTTTCTTACAACATTATTACAACACTGTCATGCCCCTGCTCAATCCCACCCTAAAGTATTTATGTAAGAGAAATGAAATCTATGAATATATAAAAACCTGTGTGAAAAAACCTACAGCGCGTTTATTTGTAACTGACAAACCCAAATGTACATCAACAGGTGAATGTATGAACTATGCTCAGTCCATATAACAAAACACTGCTCAGCAATAAAAAGGAATGATCTATTAATTCACTTGATCACTTGACAACCGTTATTCGTCGATTTGCTCGAGCAGACACCAGTAATATTTCCATTTGTCCCTATCACGTGCCAGTGTAGCCCAATGGCATCTGGCTACCTCAGGAATACAAAGAGCCTCAAACTGTTCATACAGGGTCTTGAGGAAGAAGTCTGACCATCTTGTGGGTGGGCAGCCATATGGTCTTTGACTTCCCGTGGGATCCAGTAAGTAATGGCTCTAGTCCAGTTGTCGTCTCCAAATCGCATTACATGTCCAGCCCATCTGATTTTCGATGCCTAGGCAAACGAGACAGTGTCCCTGACTCTGGAACAGTGACGAAGGTCAGAGCTCCGGATTCCTTCTTTCACTTGAGTGAGGCATGATATTCCAAGCATAGCTCTTTCGATTCCTCTTTCGATTCCTCTTTGGGAGACCGAATAGCATTCTCATCCTGCTTTCACAGGACCCAGGTCTCTGAGGCATATGTTAATGCAGGGAGAACGGTGGACTTGAAGAGATGTGCCCGGAGGTGGAGGTTCTTTGTCTTTTTAGCTATTTCTTCAATGCTCTTAAAGGCATTCCATGCCGCTCTCTTCCTCCTGCGCAGCTCAGGTTTTAGGTCATTCATCATGTTGACTTCTCGACCTAGGTACACATAACTGCTGCATTCAGAGATGTTTGTTCCATTGAGAGTGAATGGGGCCCTCTGTAACTAGTTTTGCTGATATTCAACTGTAGACCTATCTTTCCACATTCTCGGTCAAAGTCAACCAGCATTTGTGCCGCTTGGCTAATGTTTGGTGTTATTAGAACGATGTCATCAGCGAAGCGGAGATGGTTTAGTTGCCAACCATCTATCTTCACTCCCATTCCTTCCCATTCTAATTGTCGCATGACCTATTAATTGTCATAACAAATTGATAAACCTGAAATATAATACCATATTAATGCTATTAATACCATAGCATTAATAAGTAGTAGTGACAAGGAACGACATTAGTGACATTCTTCAGTAAATAAGATTTCTTTCCCCCTGCATTTTGTCAAGAAACAGAAACTGCACTTGTGAATCACATTCCCAGTTTTGCTCTGTAGGCTTTGAGGATTCTTTGCCGTAACTCATCTCTGATACTGTGGTGGTAGCCAGTTTAAAGGGTTTGGAAATTAAATGGATGCCTCTCACATGGGCAGATATTTTAGATGGGTATTATGGGCACACCCACTACAGCATCTATAGTGAAGACAGTAAAGCAGGAGATGTGCCGGGGAGTCACGCAGATACATTGCAAGGGTATTAGTTGGGGCGTGGAGCTCATCTGTCACCGGCCTTTAAAGCAAGTGGAAGGACACCTGTCACTCATGGAACGCTTTATGCACCCACAACAGAATAGTTGGCCCGGCTGATCCTGCAGCTTAGCTGAAGGAAAACCAGAAGGCGATCGGGAGCCAGGGCAGCAGGTTCCTGTGTCTGGGGGGGTGCTGAGGTTTCCCTTTGAAAACAGTTTCATTCTTTTGTCACTCACTGCCTTACTGCCATTTGCAGTTGGGGTAGATTTTCCTCTCTAAGCTTAGTCCCTGTTACAGGAACCCAAGGAGACTCCATTATTGTCAGCTATGTGGAAAAGGAAAAAAAAAGCAGGAAGTTAGAAATCTTTTTGCTAAGTACTGCTTTATTTCAGGTTGATTTTCTGTTTGCTTTACCAAGGAACAAACAAGGTAACAAATGGCATTGTTTCATGATTCTGTGCATAAATGCACTGTGATCACGTTTCCCAGTTCTGTTAGAGCTGTCAGATCTAAAGTCTTGATAGATTATGTTTGGAAGGTGTAGAAAGGGAAATTCAACGTGTCTTCCAGCTTTTCTGGGAGGTGGTGCCTTTGGGGCCACCCCAATAGTTGTCAGGACTTATTACTGACTGTGTGCCATGGGTCACCCCTGCCATGCTCAGGGCACCCTTATTCTGTGTCTGGGATTGGACTAGGGTTGACCACCTGAAAAGCAAAGTGGCTGCCTCTTGTACTCTCTCTCCGGCCTGTGGCCATATCCTTCTGCTCACGCACTGCACAGCTGTCAGCATACAGAGAAGACCCAATTACAGATTAATACTGGAGGGGGAAGAAAAATGTATTGGGGCTAGAGAGATAATTCAGTGGGTACAGCGTTGCTGGACCTGTGTTTGATTCCTGGCATCCCATATGGTCCCTCAGGTACTGCCAGGAGTGATTAACTGAGTGCAGAGCCTGGAATAAATAAACCCTGAATGTCCCTGGGTGTGACCCAAAAACTGGAGGGGCAGGGGAAGAGTATTATTTGGGGATCAGGAAAAACGTTTCAAATACTTTGTATTTTAGAGCTGGAGAAATAGTACAACCGAGGTGCTTGCCCTCATGTGGCTGCCCGGGCCAGTCCCCAGCACACATGGTGGGTGCTCTGCCTGCAATGACCCCTGAGCACAGGGCCGGGAGTGAGCTCTGAGCCCTGCCAACCTTCCGCCTCTCCCCATTTCGTTTTTCAGTTTTATATTACGAGGCTTAGTCTGCTGCTTTTTCATACTGGGAAATGCTTTAGGGCTCTTAGGACGGTGAAGTGTCTTTAGCTGAGGCCATCAGATTGAGCCCGTTGTCATCTATGAGTACCACGTGGGCCTGGCTCCTGCCACTCTGCTGTGTGGGAACCCCAGAGCTATAGAGTGTGTCATGTGTGATACCATATGTGTGACCCTGGCAAGTGGCACGGTGAGGAGGGTGCTAGTATGGTCACTGCAGTAATAAAAGCAGCAAATGGAAGGGAGAAAGGAACAAAAATACTTTTAGAAGCATGAACTTTGTGCTTAGATACCTTGGGTGCTGGTTGGTGGTGGAGGCGGCAAACGGTTTAGTCACTCTGGAAATTACTATGCCGGGCTCTTAAAAAGTGAAACCTCTGTTAAAAAATACATTTGTTGGGGCTGGAGTGATAGACAAGCGGGTAAGGTGTTTGCCTTGCGCCGGCCGGCCTATGCCGGCCTGGGTTTGATCCCGGCATCCCGTATGCTCCCCTGAGCACCACCAGGAGTAATTCCTGAGTGCAGAGCCAGGAGTAGCCCCTGAGCATTGCCGGGTGTGACCCAAAAAAGCAAAAAAAAAACCCAAAAAAATACATTTGTTAAAAAGTTAACATACATTTAACATATGTCCCAGATGTCCTAAGACTCCCCAGGGAATAAGAGCTCAGCCACACAAAGGCAAGAATATATTGGCCGTGCTTAGCTCAGAGGAGCTGAAACCAAGAAATAGCACTTTACGCCCCCAGTGACTGGGTGAAATGTGACGGAGTCCACAGTGAGATCCAGTCCTGACAGGGTCAGACTCTGGTGAGTGAGGGAAGCTGGTCTCCAGTCAGTACAGTTCTGTTTGAATTGCAGCCTTGAGAAACACAATCATGGAAGTGGGATATGACTCCAGTAGGCAGTAGCTGGGAGGTTTTTTTTTTTTTTTTGAGGGGTCAATACAATAGTTCTTTGTCCTGATTAATGTGATACATACCTGAGTCTCTGGATCAGGAATCCAATCATCCAGAGACTCAGATACACGGGGTAGAACTGCTACCAGCTCTCCTAGTGCCCAGCTGATCATGACGTACCCAGGAGGGAAGGCAGGTACTAGCCCTGGCCCACCATCCCAGCAGAGCCTCTCAAGAAGCCAGAGGAACCACCACACCATGAGGCCGCCATTTTCAACATCTGGACCCCACAGCTCATCAGAGCTCCACCCAGTAGAAAAGCTGATCTTTCCCAGGTTCATCAATAAATGCATGAGATGAGAGGCTACTACAAGAGTATCCCACCCTCACAGCAGAACCTGGCAAGCTACCAGTGTCATATTTAATATGCCAAAAAAAAGTAACAATTACAGACCTCATCCCCATGACCTGAAGGAATTTTTTTTTTTTTTTTTTGCTTTTTGGGTCACACCTGGCAATGCTCAGGGGTTTCTCCTGGCTCTGCACTCAGGAATTACTCCTGGCAGTGCTCAGGGGACCATATGGGATGCTGGCGATCGAACCTGGGCCGGCATGGGCTGGTCACGTGCAAGGCAAATGCCCCACCCGCAAGGCTATTGCTCCGGGCCCCTGAAGGAATGGTTTAAGGCTCTTCATGTTCCTTCATGTTCCTGGAGTGATGGATGCCCTTGGCCTACACTATCTCATGATGTATGGAAATGTTACTGGGGCCCGCTCGAGCAAATCAATGAACAACAGGAAGACAAGTGATACAAGTACTATAAAGGAGTCAAACTCAAAAGTCTAGATTCTACCTGGTTCTATCTATAGAACAGAAAAAAATTTATCTGGGAAAAAATTAGGATTAGAAAATTGATTGTATCCTGGAGACTGGGCATAGGGAGAGTTTCCATCTTTCAGGACTTTTTGATGAGAAATGAAAATGCTGCAATATCTTGAATCTTTGAGACAAATATCTGAAAGCATCCGTCAGAACTCATAGGTTCTGAAAGCAGACGCCAGTAACATTTCCATTGGACCCTATCACATGCCAATGTAGCCCAATGGCATCTGGTTTATTCAGGAATATGAAGAGCCTCAAACCGTTTTTTTCAGGGTCTTGACAAGAAAGTCTACGATCTTGTAGGTGGGCAGCCACGTGATCTTTTGACATCCCATGGGATTCAATGGGTAATGACTCTGGTCCAGTGGTCGTCTCCAAATCGAATTACATGTCCAGCCCATCTGATTTTCGATGCCTTGGCAAGCGAGACAGCGTCCCTGATTCTGGAATAGCGACGGAGGTCAGAACTCCGGATTCCCTCTTTCACTTGAGTGAGGCGTGATATTCCAAGCATAGCTCTTTCGATTCCTCTCTGGAAGACCCAAATAGCATTCTCATCCTGCTTTCATAGGGCCTAGGTCTCTGAGGCATATGTTAATGCAGGGAGAATGGTTTATATAGGTTTATATTCTCCTAAAAGGTGAACTTTATGGAGTGAGTGTGCCCCTCAGTAAAGTGGACACCTGCAATCATTCCTATGAATACAGTTCTCTCTCTCTCTTAGCATGGTTTTTTGGCATGGTTGAGTATAATATGTGTATGATTGTATGTGTAAATGTGTGTGTCTTACTAGATTTAGTTATAGGCTGAAATTGTTTAATTCTACAGTCAGTCATTTCAGGAGAAAAACTGAGTCTTACACAATTGGCAAGCAAAAGGTCTCATCTAAAGAAGTTAACCAATAAATATTTTCTGAAGTAAATTTAATCTAGACCATCTTTTAGGAATAAATATATATTAAATTTTATATAATTAAAACAACACTTAAATTGAGGTTCTTATATGTTTTAAGATTTGCATATAGCATCCCTAGGTCGATGGTTCTACCTCAAGCTGTAGTTCAAAGGCTATAGAAAGAGCCTTGCCCAGAATGTCTGGCCTATGAGTTTTAGCATCCATTATGTTCAACAAGAAGATCAGAGGGAAAAAATTAGGATTAGAAAATTGATTGTATCCTGGAGACTGGGCATGGGGAGAGGTTCCATCTTTCAGGACTTTTTGATGAGAAATGAAAATGCTGCAACATCTTGAATCTTTGAGGCAAATATCTGAAAGCATCTGTCAGAACTCATTGGTTTATATTCTCCTAAAAAGGAGATAAGAGGTGACTACAAGAGTATGCCACCCACACGGCAGAGCCTGGCAAGCTACCTGTGTCGTATTTGATATGCCAAATACCAGTAACAATTATATACCTCATTCCCATGACCTGATGAAATGGTTTGAGGTTCTTTATATTCCTGGAGCAAGCAGATGCCTTTGGGCACTACTAGCATGAGACAGGACATATGTAAATGTTGCTGGTACCCGCTTGAGCAAATCGATGATGAACCGAAAGACAGTGATACAGTGATAAAACAACATAGTATGAGACTGATATCCAAGGACAGCAGTATTGGAGTCAGGATGACTGGTTCATGTTTGGAAGCTTCCCACATGAGTGTGGTGGGATGGCAGTTAAGATAGAAAAGAGACCACTATGATAATAATAGTTGGAAATGATCACTCTGGACAAGAATTGAGTGCTGAAGTAAGGTAAAGGGAGAGAGAGAGAGAGAGAGTGGGGGAGAAAGAGAGATGAGAGAGAGAGAGCAAGAGAGGAATGTGGCCTTCCATAGAGGTAAGCTGGGGGGGGTTGTGGAGAGGGTGGTGGCAGGGGGAAACTGTGGACATTGGTAGTGGGAAAAGTACCCTGGTGCAGGAACAGGTTCTGGAACACTATGACTGAAACCTGTTCATGAACAATTTTGTAACTGTGTATCTCACAGTGATTCAATAAAAAAAAATTAAGAATTTTCTACAGAAACTACTATTGTCCAACATAGTCCAGAATGTGTAAAGGACATAGATATAGACTCTTCATTTCTGAAGCATTAACAGTCAGAGACGAGGCAAAATCAGTGTGTAAAATATTCACACTTATCTTCCTCTTAGAAATTCTCTTACTCAGGGCTGGAGCGATAGTCCAGTGGGTAAGGCATTTGCCTTACATGCGGCCAGACCCTGGTCTATCCCCAGCATCCCCTATGGTCCCTGAGCACCACCAAGAGTAACTCCTGAGTTCAGAGACTCAGGAGTAGCCCCTGAGCATTGCCGGGTGTGACCCAAAAAGCAAAAAAAAAAAAATTCTCTTACTCTTGGAATAAGAGTAAGAGACAGTCTTAGATAATACTGGAAGTTAGCACCAGGTCCTTTCCAGGATCCTTCACATTTATACACTGTATACAGTTCTAGGCAGGTTTTAGCCGTGGCCCGTCTTTCCAGTGAGCCTATCAAGAAGCCATGGGAACCTCCACACCATGAGGTCAGTCATTCTCAGTATCCAGACTCCTCAGCTCCTCTGCTCCATCTAAGAGCAAAGCAGATCTCTCCCTGTTGAGGTTCATCAGTAAAGCTCGAGATAAGAGTCTACTACTGAGAGTGTATCACTTACATGGCAGAACCTGGCATTCTACCCGTGATGGATTTGATATGCCACAAACCAGTAACAATGATAGACCTCATTCCTATGATCTGAAGGAATGATTTGAGACTCTTCGTATTCCTGGAGTAAGCAGATGCTCTTAGGCTACACCTGCTTGCGACAGGACGTATGGAGATGTTACTGGTGCCTGATCAAGCAAATCGATGAACAATGGGAAGACAAGTGATACTCTTGGAAAAGGCCTAGTAGGTGCGACCATGTGAGGGAAGGGAGAGAACGCCATGGCACATGCCATTTGCAGAGTTGTATGGAACAACTTCCTCAAGTTTTATCTGAGAAAAGAAGCTCAAGGGAGCAAAGACAGGATAGTAATTTCCCAAGGCTCAGGCACAAAATGCCACAAGCTGGGTAGCTTAAACCAACAGAATCTTCATTCTCTAATAATTCTAGAAGCCAGAAGTCTCAGATCAGGTGTCTGCAGGACTGTTCTCTTTTCTGAAGCCTGGAGGAAATTATGGTCCATGTGTCTCCCTCTGTGTGTCTGCTGGTCCTTGACAGTCCTTGGCTTGTGGTCACATCATTCCAGTTTCTACCTCCATGTCACTTTCCTGGTTCTTTGTACATCTAATAATCTACCATAGCCTGATTTTCTCAAGATCCTTCATTTAACCATCTCTTTTGCCATGTAAGTTGTGGGCAATCTAACTAGCATGCTTTTGAGGGGCTAGGGTGCTCTTCTTACCTTCCATAGCTAGGGACTTAATTTACTTGGGTCCAGAACAAAAACGAAATGCCATGTCTCATATTCAAGATCCAAAAAACTCTATGACTGTTCTATCAAAAGAACTGAAAACTAAACAAAGAAAAGAACTGAAAACTTTTATTTCTTTAAATGGCCTCTCTGTTTTTGACTTGTCATGGCTTTCTGTTTACAGTTTAATGTCACTGCAAAGAAATTTAAAGTAGATGCCAGATTGTTACCTTTGTTCTTTATGCATGAAAGTTGTATTTTATTTTTAAGCCTATCTTTATTATTTTTTTAAATTTTTTTGTGGGAGCACTTGGGAAATTTCTGACAATGCCTGGGAGCTACTCCTGACTTCGTAATCTTGATAGTGCTCAGAGGGATAATGTGGGGCTGGCAATTAAACCCAGGTCTACTTGCAAAATATGCACTCTGATTGACTGCTGTGTCCCTAGTTCCTCACTGCCACTTTCCAATTTAAATGTGATAACACTTAATTCATGTATAGAATCGTTAAATTTGTGTAGTTTATAGTTAAATACATATTTGTGTTTCATTCTTATCAGAACAATGGAAATGTTACCCAAAAGAACTAAACCAACTGTTTTTGTTTCTTGCTTGTCATACAATTTCTACTAACATTTACTCTCATTTTTTTACTAAAGATCAGGGAAGGAGTTTTGGATCATATAACTTTCCCTTTCCTCCATATCATAATTTTGGAATAAGTGATTGATTAAGGTAGGGAAATAATATGAATAAGAGAATAAATGATAAGGCCACTTGATACAGTGTATTTGCTAGATAGTCTTTGCCTCTATTTCCATTTGAAAATAATTAATATTTTGATGGAAAACATGGCCTCTCAAATCTGTCAACACCCTGATTACTCAGTCATGGCCACAGCATACTGATACTCTATTTACCTGACTCTTACTGAATTCTCATATATTGTGGGTCTATCAGAATTTCTTGCTCACGGAGCACTGTAAAAGCCTTATGTGCAAGTGTGGCATGCAGCAACTGACATTCAGATTACACTATCTCAAGTCAACATTGTCCACTTAAACTTCACGCCAATTCAAAGATTAGCTTATTAACAATTTCAGGATGACAACATCAGAGTATTAAACCAAAGGTCCCCCTGAGCATAGGGCCCTGTGCATCTAGTAGCAACATAGTTTCATGAGGTGGTCCATAAATAACAGACCCTGTGGAATAATTTTTTCACAACATAACTGTAGCTCTTTTGAATCATGATATGGCTTTAAAGTTAATTTTGTTTCATAGACATAATTTTAAAGGAGTTTATATAGAAGGAGCAGCATTATTTATAAATGTTTCATTCAAATATGAATAGGTTTGAATCAGTGCCTTGCTATGTGTATTTGACACCATGTTCAAAGATTCAGCCTCTGTGCTTTGGAATTAAAGCATGGTTGCTTCAATCTCATTCTCTTCTCAAAAGCCTTCAAGTATAGTACTTAAATATTTTGAGTTCAAGTTTCTTTTATTTGCATGAGTCCAAGTGGGAGAAGGAAAAGTGCTAAATTAACTGTAGTCACTAATAGTTAACTCAAGTTGCTGTTTTACACTTGCTTTTAAACATGAGCGGTAAAGTTGGTACTTGAATATTATCAGTTCGGTTATCAAATATGGAATAGATTTCATTTCTTTTCTTTCTTTTTGGAACATACCCAGCAATGCTCAGCGGTTACTCCTGGTTCTGCATTCAGAAATGAGTCCGGACGGTGCTTGGGGGCCCATATCAGGTGCTAGTAATCAAGCACAGGTCAACCATGTGCAAGGCAAAAGCCTTACTCACTGAACTATGGCTCCAGCCCCTCATTTCAATTTAATAAAGAATTATCTCATGGTTTGCAAGATAGAAAAAAAAATTTGAGAAATATGACACACTTATATAATAGTAACTGTTTTTCACTTTGAATAAGTGGTTTTAAACCTTTCAAAATTGAATTTTAGCCTAATATTTATAATAACAACAAATACGACCAAAATATCTCTATAGCTTCACTATCTGGAGCATTTTATTGGGGCGTAGATATATTTTAATAGAGTTGAATCTTTTCTACATATAGAATTATACAGATTAGCTACTGCCATTAAGAGCATCTATATCTTTAGAGTCCCCTAAATTAATTTATAAAATAATTTGTCATTTAAAGAGTCATAAGAACATATTAAACATAAAACATATATATTAATCAGTATGAACTAGATATATCTTACAATTTTTGGAAAATTACTAGGGGAACAATTGAGAAAAAAAAATTTACCACTTGAAAATATAAAAAGAAGAAAGAACTACTGAAGCACTAGTAGTCTCCCACATCCGGGTATTGAGATAAAGACATTGTCGGCACAAGAAGTTATAACATATCTTTGGAAAACTTTAATCATCATGACTATGATCTTCCACACGAATCTCAACACTGAAAATGGTATAGGTTGCCTGTGCCTCCCTTTGAAGGAGAATGACTGATACTTGTAGTTTTGTCTTAATCACATGAAGATATTGAGATATTGGGTGTTGGCTATTAAAGGAGGAAGTTTTTTTGAAAGATACACGTGCTGGGCTCTTTATACACTCAAGAAACTATTGCTTTGTAATTAAATACAAATATTTTGGACTGGAGAGATAATACAGGAAGTCAGGTCTTGCATGTGGCTGACCTGGTTCAATTCCCATCATGGCATGTGCCTCCTGACCACCACCAGGGCTCACTACTGAGCACAGAAACATATATGTATATATAGTATATATATATATATATATACACACACATATATATTATATATACACATATATGTTTATATACATAAATATATATGTATATGTACTTATACATATATATTTTATATAACATGGTATCTAGATTTAATGGCCAATTAAGTGTTATAAAGCTAAAATGAAGTGTTTTTCAAACTTGAATGATTTTTTTTAAACATTTTATTATACCACCGTGAGATATACAATTACAACATTGTTCACGCTTGGAGGTTTCGGTCACACAGTGTTCCAGCACCCCGCCCTCCACCAGTGCCCATCACCCACCACCCATGTCCCCAATTCCCTCCCCCTCCCACGTCCTGCCTAAATGGCAGGTTCTTTATCTCCTCTCTCTCTCTCCCTCTCTCTCTCCTCCTTCTCCTAACTACGTACACTTAGAAGCCATCATTTGCATTTTTTGTCTGTATTTAATGCTCAGTTCTATGTTGGTATCAGACCTTTTGACATTTATTCACACATGTTCTCTTCTCTATCTTACCTAACCTCTGACTCCCACGTGCTTGTGGCAATTTCCACTTTTGGTAAGATCACCTGGTATAATTATGTCATGCAAATAAATGCATTCATTCTATGTCTCTCTTTCCTTCTGACTAATTTCACTCAACATGATTCTTTCCATGTCCATCCATTTATAGGCAAATTTCATAACTTCATTTTTCCTGACAGCTGCGTAGTATTCCATTGTGTAGATGTACCAAAGTTTCTTTATCCAGTCATCAGTTCTCGGGCATACTGGTTGTTTCCAGGTTCTGGCTATTGTGAATAGTGCTGCTATGAAAATAAAAGTGAGGATTGTGTTTCCGCTGTGTGTTTTTGGCTTCCAGGGTATATTCCCAGGAGTCGTATGGCTGGGTCAAAGGGGAGCTCAATTTCTAGTCTTTGGAGGAATGTCCATATTGTTTTCCAGAAAGGTTGTACAAGTCGACATTCCCACCAACAATGTATGAGAGTCCCCTTTTTCCCCGCATCCAAGCCAGCACTTGTTGCTTTTACCCTTTTGGATATGGGCCATTCTCTGTGGTGTGAGGTGATATCTCATTGTTGTTTTGATTTGCATCTCTCTAATGATTAGTGATGATGAGCATTTTTTCATATGCCTTTTGGCCATTCGGATTTCTTCCTTGTCAAAGTTTCTGTTCATCTCTTCTCCCCATTTTCTAATGGGGTTGGCTGTTTTTTTCTTATATAGCTGTTTTGTTCTTAAACACTGTATGGTTTTTCCTTCTACTTGCTTCCATTTTGTATTCCTTTTTAGAAAAGAGCAGATATCTAACAGCTACCTTGTTCCTAAGACAGGATGGCAAAGACATGATTACACTGATCACCAGAGGGTTTGTGGTTTTAACTATACACCACTGACAAAAGGAAACCCCAGTCTCTGGGTGGGATGAATATTGAAATGTAGGTGGATCTAAAGAAAATAGTCCTATAACCCTCCCCCATATTTGGATTCAGAAAACATATTTCAAACATATCCACACCAGGTTTCAGGCTTTATGAGTGAAGAGAAAGTGGGATTCCTGAAAACGCAAACCAAGTCAGACACATCTTTGGCTGCCAGAACATACTTCAGACAAAAAGGTTAAAGGCATCAAGAGAACAGACCCTAGAGTTCCCTGAGAACCAGATGCTGTGGTGGAAATGCATCTTGTGTGGATTTTATTCCAGACTTCAATGTACACGCTGAACCTTAGGGGAGGTGAGAGAAAAATAGGAATTAATAATTTCCAGATTTCAGGCTTTAGGGCATACCGGGTCCACTGGCGATTAGTCAGTCTTTATTTTCTCTTCCTGTTCTGTGTCTGTACTAAATTGTGTTTGTAAGATTTGTTTAAAGCATCTGTTTGTTCCCATCATTTTTTTGAGATTGGTTCCTTCTCTCTCATGACAAATTGATCATTCCCTCTGAATTGGGGCTCAGTTTGGGGATAACAAGTTGAAGAGTGGTGGGTTAAATTTAGAGTCCATGAGATAAAAAAAAACCACTGTAGCCATGAGTCCATCCATAGTTAATACAGAGAGAGCAGAAATTTCCCAAAGAGCTCTCAACTAATACACACACTCACACACACACACACACACACACACAAACATTCACACACCAAAATCACTATGATTACTGAGAATTCAATATGCCATGTGGTTCTTGGAGCTCAAATGAGAAATGTAAATATTTTTTAAATTATTAAAATTTGTTCACAATACTTTCATCAGAGAATAACAAGGTGCTATTTTTACTATAATCAAAGAAAGTGAAATGCCACAAATATTTGAATTGTTGTGATTATCGTGTGTTATTATTCATTTGTGCCAAGGCTCAAATCAAAGGTTTCATACTTACATAATGGCTTGTGTTTTATCACTGGGCTGCATGACCCTGGTTGATCCCTGAGAAAGAATTGGGAAGAACTCCTGAGTACCACCAGATATGATTTAAGAAGTCCCCCAAAATGCTCATCAGATATGTTTAAATCTATTCAGCAACATCTATTTTTAATTCCCCCACATCCTAGGGAGGAATTTTTTTTTTGCTTTTTTTGGGTGGGTCACACCCAGCAGTGCTCAGGGTTACTCCTGGCTCTTCCTTTCATTATAATTTTTCTAAATTTTTATTTTTTTTTATTTTTTATTACTGATGAGGTTGTTGCACTGACCAGGCGTATCACACATGCTGACCTCAATACTCAACAAAACTTCTGTTTACAAACTAGATGTCAATTTGTGAGGGGTCACACATCAGGCTTCACAGCCTTCTTGCTTGGCCATAGTGCTCACTGGGGTCTGTAATCTTTTAAAAAGTATTGGTGTTTGCACTAACAAAGCAACTAGAAGAAAAGATAAACATATGGGTCTACATGAAACTAAAAAGCTTCTGCACCTCAAAAGAAACAGTGACCAAGATACAAAGGCAGTCCACAGAGTGGAAAAGAATAGTCACTCAATACCCATCTGATAAGGGGTTAATACCCAGGCTATATTAGGCACTGGTAAAACTTTACAAGAAGAAAACAGCCAACCCCATCAAAAAATGGGAAGAAGAAATGAACAGAAGCTTTGACAAGGAAGAAAGTAGAATGGCCAAAACACATATGAAAAAAAAATGTTGGGGCCAGACCTATAGCACAGTGGGTAGGGCGTTTACCTTGCAAGTGGCCAACCGGGTTAAATCCCTGGCATCCCATATGGTCCCCCGAGCACCACCAGGAGTAATTCCTGAGTGAAGAGCCAGGAGTAACCCTGAGCACTGCTGGGTGTGACCCCCAAAAAAAAAAGCAAAAAAAATGCTCATCATCATTAATCATCAGAGAAATGCAAATCAAAACAACAATGATCTTACACCACAGAGACTGGCACATATACAAAAGAGCAAGAACAACAAGTGCTGGCATGGATGTGGGAAAAAGGGGACTCTCATCCATTGTTGGTGGGAATGTTGACTGGTACAGCCTTTTATGGAAAACAATATGTACATTTCTCCAAAGTCTAGAAATTGAGCTCCCATTTGACCCAGCCATACCACTCCGGGGATATACCCTGGAAAGCCAAAAACACAAAGCGGAAACACCATCTGCACTTTTATTTTCATAGCAGCACTATTCACAATAGCCAGAATCTGGAAACAACCAGTGTGCCTGAGAACTGATGACTGGATAAAGAATCTTTGGCACATCTACACAATGGAACACTATGCAGCTGTTAGGAAAAGTGAAGTTATGAAATTTGCCTAAAAATGGTTGGACATGGAGAGGATCATATTGAGTGAAATTAGTCAGAGGAAAAAGATATAGAATGACTCCATTTATTTTCATGACATAAAGATATATGTTATATTATGATGCCAATATCCAAGGTCAGGCGAAACATGGATCAGGAGGTCTTGTCAAGGTGGAAATTATCACACACCTGTGGGAGTCAGCAATTAGATAAGACAGAGAATGGGACAGTGTGCTAATAACTGTCGAATATGCTAATACCAACCTAGATCTGAACATTAAATACAGGCAAAAAGATACATGTGACAACCTCTAAATATGTATATTGTAATCCACAATGTGTAAGGGAAGGAAGAGAGAAAGAGAGAGAAAGAGAAAGAGACATATAACTTGCCATAAAGGCAGGCTAGGGGAAATGGGAGGGAATCGGGGACATTGGTGGTGGGAAATGGGCACGGGTAGAGGGATGGGTGCTGGAACACTGTATGACCGAAACCCAAATATGAGCATCTTGTGAACATCTTTGTAATTGTATATCTCACAGTGGTATAATAAAATTAAAAATAAGTTTTGGTGTTTGAACATGTGCTCATACTCTTAGCTGAGTCATGGTTGTGTTCATGGGTTTTGGTGTTTGAACATGTGCTCATACTCTTACCCAAGTCATGGTTGTATTTATGAGGGTTGTTCACTGCAGGGTACACATTAGCAATGGTAAGAGGTCACATTTTCTGACCAAGGTTGCCTGCACCTCCTTCTAGATGCTCACCTAAGGTCATACTCCCTTTTGTAGTGCTTGAATATAGCTGGCTATGACATAATGGAAAGACCCTGTGTATGCTCAGACTATATAGGACACTATTTGAACTCAAGATCACAAGCCTGCACAGGGGCTCTAAGGTACTGCATTTTTCTCCCAGGATTCAGTGTTGTATTCTAAAAGACCTTGGCTGTCTTTCGGTGGAGTAAATATTTCCCAATTTACCATAGTCCTACCACTCTCCCCTTTTTGAAATGTTTCACATTTTCTGTTACTCTCCTGGATAAATAAATGAATGTGAACCTTATTACACCTATCCTTGACCATCTTGATACTTAACAATATGGTGTCATTCTTATCATTATAAATTCCTAAAATACTGATGGATCTGCCAATAAAAGGTTCTCTTCTCATGTCTGATAAACATTGATTCAATGATATTGATACATGAGTGGAGTATTTTTAGATAGTACACAGATGCTACAAAAGAGAAACAAAAACACAATCTTGAAATGAATAGAAAACGAGACAACAGCCTTGGTGCTGTAACTGGAGTTAGATATGAATAAAGGTTCATAACTGAATGAACAAGAATATCTTTTAAAAATGTTTTATTGGCCATGTGCCTAAGTGGATACCATACACATAGCTCTCAAAAATATGCTTGTAAAAAATATGCTTGTTATGCATCTTTAAATATGTCTTGTTTTAAAACCACAAATTAGTCTTTTTGTTTTTAATTTAATTAGTTTCACATTACTGATTAGAATAAAGAATGATAAATGTGTTCAGTTTTTATATTCCTTTTATTGTATTTGTATGCTTTTTTATCTGAACCATTTCCTTTAATGAGTGTATTTGCATCTCTAAATTCCTTTTGTTCTTGAGATTTTCATGGAGGTTTTGCAAAATCAGACTACCTTTTAAAGAATAGGAACTTCATCCCAGACAAGAAGACTCATCTGCCCAATGTCATATGACTATAAAGATGTTTGAGCCAGGGACAGTGCAAGAGCAAAGGGCAGATCTAAGTCACGTGTCTTCTAGTTTTTGCCTCTACACGTCTATCATTAGAACCCAGACAGTGAGTGCTAGAAATCCTCATATGGGAAGTTATTTCTATTGGCCCTACTTGAAATTATTATTGTCCATTCAAATATACTTGTTCTATTCTGAGAAATAAATGTCTAGAAATATTTTATTTGCAGTATCAACTATTTACACTGTATTTGAAAATTATGAACAAGAGTAAGAGAGGCGTCAATGAAAAGGTAATACTGTAAAGAATACTTAGCGCTTTGTTGGCACCTCCACATAAGTTCTATTTTCGTGCTGTGCTTGGTAAGAGTGCTTTGACCAATTCCATGTTGCAAAATGGGGGCTGAGGGACAAGGAGTTCAGCAGTAACAGAGATTTTTCAGAAAGCCCTAAAACCATTTTCATTTCCCTTCAAGTTTTGTTTTTTGAAACTTCAAGTTTTCCAAAAACATTTTCCCCTTAACTTAAGCCTTTGTTTTTCAAAGGAAATTTAATTTAAAAAAGCATGTTTTTTCTAACTAAGTTCAAACTTGTATTATACAAATAAGACAGATTTTTGTTTGAAATTAATTCTTGTTTGCTTCTAGAACTATGAGGGGAATCACATTCAAAGGCTGAGCAAATGCATTTTCAGGGTTGCACACACCATAGGCTGAAACATTTAAAATTCTATTCTCGGTCCCGATAGTTAATCGCCTAATTTTTTTTGTTATTCATTTGATTCTCAAGATATGAGTAAAAAAACAATAAATTACAATGTAGAACAGATGTAACAAAAAACCTAGTCCAAAATGACTCTAGGAAGGTGTAAGTTGGCAAAAATCTTTGTAAATTGGTAAATAGGTTGGCAAGGTCTCTTCTAGTTTCCAGAGTTTCTCACTGGAGAAGAAGCAAACATGGTTTATGATTATAATGTTAAACACTTTTGCTGAAATGCACACTTAGGACCAGGCAAGTCTTCCATAGCTGGGAGAATTGTTATATAGTCTATTATATCTGTTTTCTATTATTTTACTACATTGCATTAATATGTGATGAAGATAAGGTTTAGTCATGGATCACAGTAGAATCACTGAGGAAATTTTCTTCCAAAATGAGTCTCTTAGAAGTGAAATTACCTGCCATAGGTGCAGGCTGGGGAGGAGGGACATTGGTGGTGGGAAATGGGCACTGGTGGAGGGTGGGTGTTGGAATACTATATGACTGAAACCCAAATATGAACACTTTTGTAACTGTATATCTCATGGTGGCATAATAAAAAATAAAAAAAAATAAAAAGTGAAATATAAAAAAGAGTTGCATAGCCTTCTTTAATAACTTCTATCTCACCCTCAAACATATGCATGTACATACAAACACACACAAACACCCCCACAGTGTCTTATTTCCATCCATTCACTAATTCATCTTATACTTTCTCATCATCAAAAGTAACCAAGACTTTGTAGGCTATTATAACATTGTATTCTGAAAATGTTACAGAATTACTAATGTAAATCATGAAGCTATATGCAAGCAAAATATATTTTCAGTGTTTCAGGATTTATCCCAGACACCAAAAAAACTTTTAAGACATGTGTTATCCTCTAAAGTCCAAAAAAGTTACAATCTTATGAAGGAGGTAGACATAAAAGTTATCACAAGGAATGAATCATACCAGTATTAGAGCATGAACAAATGTTACCCTCTTATCAGATGGGTTAATATCACATCCACAGGTACCTTAGTATCATCATTTTAAGTGCATGTTGCATCAGAGCTAATCAGGAGGTCGTATGAGTTGGCCAGTGTGCAGCAGTTGTTCTGTGGAACCATCACACGTTGGCCCATAGCTGGGCTGTGCTCTGTCCCTGTGCCCTGCCCAGAGAAAAGAGTAGTGAACACAACTTCATTTTACTGACAAGGAAAGGAAAATAAATAAAACCGCTTCAAGGACAAAATGCAGAACCGAGTTTGTCTTTCACTTTTCCAACCTGCCCTTTCCATTTCCATTTTAACTGTCAAAATTGGAGTCCTCCAAAAACACCACCCACAGGCTTGATCCCAACAATGAGACAGTACATTTTTTCATTTGTTTAAGCTCCCAAACTGTGGTACATTGTTGTAGCAACCTTAAAAAATGAACAGATGGGCTTTAATCCAGACTGGTTTTCCAATCTTTGGGAGCATTTATTTGAGCTGCCCAATATATTGGCTGTCCAATATACTGGATATTATGACGAATTTTTTTTTGCTAATTAAACTTTTGTTTTTGCCTCCTCAGGCATATAGTCTTCCCTTTTCCTCTCAGTAGCTACAACATAGATCTTTCAGGTCTCTGAGGAAATGGGAATCACCCCAAGATCCAGGGTAGAGCACATGACTTCTGCATGGCCATCCCTTGCAGCATCCCAATTCTAGCATCCCAATGAGGTGCTAGAATTCTACTAGAAATGCAGCAGCCAAAGTAGTTAGTCTCTTTCCTGATAGACACAAGGAATGATGCTGTAGCCTGACAAGATTCCCTCAGAAAGAAGCCAATCTCTGAAGAGAACATCGAGGAAACCAAGTCCTCATGACATCATGAGAGCACTGGCCTACGTCACACGCAAATTTAGTTTTCTTTGTGGAGAGTCAATCGATAAATTTCCCTTACTGCTCTAGCCAACCAGTTTATCTCTAGCCAAAACCTTCTAAACTGATGTAGTCCATTCATACTTTAAACACCAATCACAGACTTTAGATAAACCTCTAAGGTACATGCTATTTAAAATTTTGTGGCCCATACAGCAGTGAAAATGCTGTGGAACCAATGCAACTTTATCAAGGGCAGTTACGTGACATTTTATGTGAGCAGAGAGTTTATTGCCTAGCTTCTGAGATGATGACTTTGATCCTGAAGGAAATAATAACAGTGATGACAAAGAGGTTGATAATGATGGTGGTATTTGAGATCACTTCTCAAGTGATCTCTTGAGGGAAACAAAACTTATAGCTGAGATTGGAGTGGTACATGGGAGTTTCCACCACCTTGGAGGAATCATAGGAGTCTGAAGCCAAAATCAAACTCTCACCTTCTTTCCTCTGTTTATACCTGTCCATTCCTACGTCACCAGGCACAGATAAAAATGGTCTTGTAATCAGAGCTCTACATGTTCATTGGAACAAAAGAAACAAATTGAAAAGGACGGCTGGCCAGAGGGGATTGCGCTGGTACAATTTCCAGCTATCAGTGGTATATAATATTTTCTGACTATCCTTGTGTACACTGCACTGACCAGGGAGGGAAGATGGGTCTCTCTCTGGTCTTCCAGCCCATGTCCCCTCTTTTGAATGGTTGGACTCATTCTGGTTCCTTATTTTTTGCTCCAGTTCTCTGTTATGACTAAAAGTCTCTAATCTTCAGCCAACTTCCATTTGGGTAGTGGCCCCCTATCTCTTCCCATCAGCAGAAACACCTCCCTTAAATCTGACTTCATAACCTGCTGAGGTAGGGGTGGGGTGGAGCAGGTAGTTCCCACTCAGAGCATCCTGCAGCTTTTGATCTTAATTATTCTTAAAATTATCTTGATTTTAGCTGCAGTTCTAGCCTGCCTCAAGTCTAAGTTTTCTCTCAACCGCAGCTAACAGAATCTATGTCCTTATTTTAGGGAAGAGTCCCACTGGCTGGGTGCTCACTCTGATCACTGTGCATTCATCCACTCTGATCTCTGTGAATTTGCAACTGAAATTCAGCAAATGATCAAGGAGTATGGATTAGGACACTTCTCCCAATAAACCTCTCATAATTTTAGCTCTTCTCCCTTTAATTTCCAGAGTAACCTATGTTCATTCTCTTGACTCCCCTCCATTTTCTTTGACTTGTGACATCACTGCTAGTCTGAGTCTCCAGTTTCAGAATCAAAGTTCACTATTCCCCATTTATTTCTTTGTTCTTTTTTAATTAAATATTTTATTATACCACCGTGAGATATACAATTACAATGTTGTTCATGTTTAGAGGTTTCAGTCACATAGTGTTCCAGCACCCGCCCTCCACCAGTGCCCATTTTCCACCACCAATGTCCCCAATTCCCTCCCCCCCCATAGCCTGCCTAAATGGCAGGTTCTTTGTCTCTTTTCTCTCTCCCTCTCTCGTTTCCTTCTCTTACACATTGTGGGTTGCACTACATACACTTAGAGGCCATCATTTGCATTTTTGCCTGTATTTAATGCTCAGTTCTGTATTTAATGCTCAGTTCAACCGTGTAAGGGCTCCAGCTTTTTTTTTTGTTGTTGTTGTTGTTGTTTGTGTTTTGCTTTAAGCAACTTGGGAGTTAATTGTTTACCACTGAGTAAAGAAGCACAACTTATTGAGAGTTAGAAATCAGAACAGACAAAACAGAAAATGATTTTTGAGTGAAATACCTAGAGAAAATATCCTGAAAAGGGGGATCAACACCAAGGGAGATCCTAGATCTATGTGAGAATCACAGTGTAACTATATGGGATTGTTATTGAATAGGACATAATAGCAAGAAAGATAATCAGCAGAAATGTTTATTGTAGCATTATGAATCAATAGCATAATGATAATTAAGCCATCTTAATGCATAAAAATCTCCTTAAAGATAACAGTGAATTTTTCTAAGTGAAATATAAGGATTACTTGAGCAGCTTAGAATGGTTTATATCCTTTACAATATGATCAAATACTCAGAAATATTTTTAAGTCACATGAAAGATTGCTCAAGGAAACTAGAAGAGATTCCATTCATAAGGAATCATGCTGAGCATTGTGGAGATAAGTTAAGATACCCTCATTGAACTCAAATACTTGTTTTCACCTTCCAAGCACATAAAACATGGTATATTTCTCAGAATATTAAGCAGTAGAGGCAACAGCTAGTTGAGTTCAAAAGTTGTTTTTGCAAACAGAATTTTAAATGAAATAATTAGAAAAACAGAATCTCAGTTAGCCTGCTACATTTTATGCTCATTTGGATTTCCCTCAGTTTTTTTTCTCTGTCTGTTTGCTGTTCATCCACTTAGTAATAAAACAAAAAAAAATTAGAGTATATTCTCAGTACAAGATTCAAGGACTCGGCAGAAACTCTTACCATGTTTGGCCAACTTTCAATGTGTTTTTCCTTATACTAAACACACAGAATAATATAAATGTTTATCATTGACAGAGCCCCCTTTTCACTGGATTCGTTTTTATAAACAATTATCTAGCTTGTTTTCTTCCTTTAGTTGGAAAACTGGAAAGCCCATACATTTTCATCAATTGCATCTTTGTTAGGGAGTCATTTTAGCTTTATTACAAAATGGAGTGACATTTCCCAGAAAGATGAAATTTACTTTGATAATGCCAAGCATTATCACCTTAACAGGATATCTAATTCTGTTTTTGCAATATTCATGTCGGAATTAGGACTTCTACTCTAGAATCCAACACTAAGGGAAAGTCAGATTTGAAGATTTGACTTTTTTGCAATGAATTAGAAAGAAAAATGTTGCTTTAAAAAAAAACCTTTGGGTTTACCCTATTCTGTTGTAATTGGAGGCACATATTTTGAAAAGGCTCTGTTTTTAACAAGCATGGATGTGAAGACAATGCTTGCTTAAATGATATTAAATGGAGAATATTGAGTCTATTATGAGCATCACTTGATGTGGTATAGCTTCCTTAGGAATGGTCACTAAAGAAGCAACTGTAAAAGGAAAACTTGTTTTATAGTGCTGGGAAAGTTTATTGTTGAAAGATCTATTTTGGTTAATGGGTACATCTGAACCCAATGTTCATGTTGTTATAGGTAGACTAATTCTTGAAAAGTTTTTCCTTACTTCCCCTAACTTAGGCTTAGAAATAGAAATCTACTTTGTTGTGTGCTGTTTCCCCTAGGACTATTGCCAAGTTTAATCAGTACTAAACTCAACCCAGATTCATTTAGCAAGCTGGTTATGGCTGGCCAGACTTTGCTTTGACTCAAAAACCTTCTGATAAATGGTGTATAAGAGTAAATCTTAGAAAAACATGGTATGGTAAGGGGAACCCTGTTTTTGGCATTTCCTGATATGTATTATTAAATCATGACCTTGTGTGACATTTTCATCTTCTTTGTCAGATTAACTTAGTTTTTTATGTGTGTAACAATTGGGTTTTTATAAAACAACACATAAAAAATGAAAATTAAACATTCAACTTTCATTAATGTTTATTAGAATACAATTATGGTTATGTCAGATTCCTGATGCCCCCATTAGGTTCCCTAACGTCCCACCAGGAGTGACACCTGAGTGCTGTGAGAACCACCAGCTATGATTCTAAAAAAAAAAAACAATCTTTGGTACTTGAGATAGGGTATAAAAAATAGATATGGTCTCTCCCTTGGGAACCTCACAGAGAAAGGAGAAGATAGGGACAGAATTAATCAAGTGTGCTAAGTTTGTTCACGATCACGATCCACGATCTTCCCGTTAATCATCTATTTGCTAGAGCGGGCACCAGTAATATCTCAATATGTCCTGTCACATGCTGTAGAGCCAAGGGCATCGGCTTGGTACAGGAACATAAAGAGCCTCAAACCATTATATTAGGTCATGAGAATGATCTAATATAATTGTTACTGGCATTTGGCATATCAAATACAACACGAGCAGCTTGCTAGGCTTGCCGTGCGGGAGGCATACTCTATAAACACCTCCAAATAAAGCCTTTATTGATGAACCGCCGCGGCCGAGCGGCCGCACTGAGCCGGACTGTGATGGGCTGGTCGGCTGGGTGGAGTTCTGATGAGGGGGAAGTCAATGTGGAAAATGGCGGCGCCCATGGGTGGAGTGGGGGTCGTCTGGCTTGTTGTGAGGTTCTGCCGGGGTGGTGGGCCAAGGCTGGAACCCACCATGCCTCCCGACTGCCTCATGAGCGGCTGGGCACAGGGAGAGCAAGGGAACCGCTCTGCCCCATGTCTGAGAGTCTCTGGACCAGCATACCTGGGCACAGGGAGTTTGTTCACTCTCTATAAAATAAACTTCTCTTGGAAGGGACCAAAATTATAGGAATTAAAGAACTTGTTTTGCAATAAGTAGGCTCTAGTTCAATCCCCAGCACTACATACTAAGCACTGCTGCCATGATCCAACAGAGAAAAAGAGAGCGAGAGAGAGAAACTGCACATAGATCTGCCAACTTATAATTTTTTAAAGTTTTGTTTTATTATACCACAGAGAGTATACAATTACAAAACTGATTAGATTTTTAGTCAGACAGTGTTCCAGCAGCCATCCCTCCACAAGTACACATTTCCCACCACCAATGTCCCATGATTACCTCTGTCCTCCCCTCAGTCTGCCTTATGGCAGGCACTTTGCCCCTCTTCTCTCTCTCTCTCTCTCTCTCTCTCTCTCTCTCTCTCTCTCTCTCTCTCTCTCTCTCTCTGTTTCCCTCTCTCTTTCTCCCTTCTCTTACAAAACATATGTTTAGGGGTTGTCATGTATATCCCTTTGCCTACATTCAGTGCTCAGTTCTGGACTGGCATTACCATTTCCAACAATTATTAGTATTGTGGTCCCTTCTCTGTCTTACCTAACCTTTGACTCCTACACACTTGCAGTAGATTCCAACCACTAACAAGTCCTCCTGCTCCATGGTTTGCCTGGCCTTGGGTATTAGAATCATATTTTATATCCCAAAAATGAATGCAGTCATTCTATATCTGTCCTTTTCCCTCTGACTAATTTTACTCAACATGATACTCTCCATGTCCATCCATTTATAGACAAATTTCATACCTTCGTTTTTCCTAATAGCTTCATAGTATTCCATTGTGTAGATGTATCAAAGTTTCTTAATCCAGTTGTCTGTTCTCTGGCACTCAGGTTGTTTCCAGATTTTGGCTATTGTGAATAGTAATATGAACATAGAAGTGCAGATCGTGTTTCTGCTGTGTGTTTTGGCCTCCCAGGCTATATTCCTAGGAGTGGTATTGCTGGGTCAAATGGGAATTCAATTTCTACTTTTTTGATAAATGTCCATATTGTTTTTCCAAAAGGCCATACCAGTAGACAATCTTACCAACAATGAACAAGAGTCCCTTTCTCCCCACATCCACACCAGTACTGGTTGTTCTTACTCTTATGGATATGTGCCAGTAGAACTTTACAAGAATAAACAGAAAATGCCATCAAAAAATGGGGAGAAGAAATGAACAAACTTTGTCAAAGAAATTTGAATGGCCAAAAAAGCATATGAAAAAATGCTCATCACTAATCATCAGGGATATGCAAATCAAAACAACAATGAGATATCATCCTACATCAATTTATAATTTAAATTTTCCTTAATTGGATAGCAAAGAGATAAGTGTTTTAGAGGACAACAGAATAGTAAAGAAAAATATCTGAGTGTTTCATAATTGTCTTTAGGATCTTCTGAAGTAACTTAAAGATAAACATTAAAGGAGATGGTTTTAAAAAAACATCTTTAGGAATTAGACTTGGAAAAAAATAAAATTTAATTTCAATCAGAAAAACAAAGTTGCAGTGTATAATTTAAAGACACTAATAGCAGAAAAGGGAGAGGAAGCATTTTTTTTTACCTCATAGTAATGTTGACTCCAACAAGTAAGCAGAAATGTAAGAAGTAGGTTTCAGTTTGCATCTTGAGTTTTGCTTTAATCAGAAGAGCTTGAAGCCCTAAATTGAGGGATGTGAGAACCAGTTTCCTCCAGTAGTTCATTGTCAAGTAGAGGGGAAGACATGCAGGTAACCCCAATACATCCCACCGAACTAGGACAAAAAAAGACACTGCAGTTGCTGAAGAACATTTGTAAAGTTGTTTGTAACAGTTGTAACAGTTGTTGAAAGGACATGGCTGGTTCATAAAATTATGATTAATTCAGGTTGGCTGAGCAGTGCTTATGAACTGGAAGGCACAATAGTAAAATGGCAAGAGGGAGGTAATGAACTATTAGAAAATCAGAACAAAGAATTTATTTGAATAGGAAGTTAAATAGAAAGCTTACAAGCCTCAGAAATGAAAGATATGATGACCCAAAATCATTGTGATTATTTTTAGAAAAATATTTCTGGTTGCATAGTGGAGAAATGATCGCAGAAAGAGAAGACTGGAATTAGACACATAATGGGCCGTCTTTGCAATTCAACTGAAAAATAACTCTGTTCTGAATCTTGACCAGGGGAAATAGAAAAGGATGGGCTGGTTAGCTATCAAAAGGGAGGAATGAAAGATTCTTTCAGATAAAGGGGTGATGAGTGGGGCTGGAGAGATAGTACAGTGGGTAGAACATGTGCCCTGCATGCAGCCTACCTGGGTTAAATCCCTGGTTTCCCATATGGTCCCCGAGAACTGCCGGGAATAATTCCTGAGTACAGAGCTGGAGTAATACCTGAGCATTGCTGAGTGTGAGCCAAAAACAAGAACAGAAAAAAGAGGATGATATAGTGGGTGGTAGAGCAGCTACTGAGGCAGGAATTTCAGGGAAAAGATGTGGGTTTGGGCACAAGATAAAATAATTGGTTTGGGACATTTGTATATAGGGTTTCTGAGGATGAAAAATCCTGGAAAGTATTTGAAAAAGTTAAATTTAGAGCTTCCAGAAAAGAGATCTCGGCTAGAGATTTAAAAAATAAAAGTTTTTTTAATGTGGAAAAGAAATCACTCAAAAAATATGTATAAAAGTGACCACAGACCGATTAAATATATGCATTAAGGCACTGGACAGGCAATGAAGAAACGCAGATGACCAAGAAGTAGAAAATGTAAAAACCGTTATGTCATTGAATCTTAGGGTGGAATTTGGGAAGGAAAACACCTAATGATAGTGTTCATCACTATAGGGAATGAGTGAGGAATATCCACTGGTAAACATGCCAAGGACAGATCCAGTGTTAGGCTCATCAGAAGTCAGCTTGAAGAGAAGTGGAGGATTTAGATGTGAGCCTCTAGAGACAGGAAGTGTAGATTTGTATGAGGTCTGCCTTCAGGAAAGGGAATGCATTAATTCAGGCTTCTGTGTTTGTGTTTTGAAAAAAAGAACAGTCACACACATATATACACCCCCAAAATATGTCATTAACTTTATTGCTCTAGCATAAAACTGATAGAATGTCATACCATATAAAACACTAGCAGTAGTATTTTTATTGCTAGTATTTTTATTGCAAATAAAATTTGCAGTCCTTTTTTTTCCTTTCTTCTCTCCCTTTCTCCCTATCATCCTTCCTTCTTTCTTGTGTAATTCAAAGAGAGATAGCAAATTATCTCTTGTGCAAAAAGAAATACTAAAAACATAAAGGACCTAGGTATAAGCACAATATATTTTTAATAATGGAAACATAAAATATCAGCAGTAGTACTTAAGTTGTAACTCCAACTACTTGTTTACTAGAATTTGAAAAAAATTTATCCTTTAAAGGAGGGATATATAGTTTTAAAAACAATCTTTTACACTCATGTTTTGAAAGAAATATAGACAAGTTCAGATGAGTCATAAGTATGGATGGATATGATTTGTATAAGAAAAAATGTGATTTCTAAAGTATTTTGTATTGGCTATCTAAGCAATACAAGAAACTTATAGGATCCATTTTATGTATGGGAAAACTGAGATCCAGAGAAATCAGGCTATCAAGGCCCTTAGAAATCGGTGACATGTCTAATATTTAGAACCTGGACAAAACCTTTTTTCTTCTGGCATCCTTCCAAATCATCCC
>JAJIBD010032388.1:0-14656 GCA_021461705.1 Cryptotis parvus
CTGGCTCTTCCTTTCACTTCTAATTTTCCTAAATTTTTTATTTTTATTTTTATTACTAGTAAGGGTTGTTACTGACCAGGCGTATCACACATGCTGACCTCAATACTCAACAAAACTTCTATTTACAAACTAGATGTCAATTTGGCGGGGGTCACATCAGGCTTCACAACCTTCTTGGTAGCCATAGTGCTCACTGCAGGGTCTGTAATCTTTTTAAAAGTATTGGTATGCACTAACAAGCAACTAGAAGAAAGAATAACATATGGGTCTACATGAAGCTAAAAGCTTCTGCTGCACCTCTACAAAAGAAACAGTGACCCAGATACTAAGGCAGTCCACAGAGTGGAAAAGAATAGTCACTCTTGTCCCATCTGATGGGGAGTTATACCAGGCTATATTAGTATTTGGTAAAGCTTTACAAGAAAACAGCCAGCCCCATCAAAAATGGGGAAGAAGAAATGAGCAGAAGCTTTGACAAGGAAGAAAATAGGGATAGGCCAAAACACATGAAATGAAAAAATGTTGAGACCAGACCTATAGCGCTGTGGGTAAGATTTACCTTGCAAGTAGCCAACCGGGTTAAATCCCTGGCATCCATATGGTACCAGGCTACACAGGAGGTAATTCCTGAGTGAAGAGCCAGGAGTAACCCTGAGCACTGCGCAGGTGTGACCCCCAAAAAAAAAAAAAGCAAAAAAAATGCTCATCATCATTAATCATCAGAGAAATGCAAATCTAAAACGACAATGATCTTACACCACAGAGACTAGCACATATCCAAGAGCAAGAACAACAAGTGCTGGCGTGGATGTGGGAAAAAGGGACTCTCATCCATTGTTAGAATGAGGGCTAGTAGCCTTTATGGAAAACAATATGTGACATTCCTCCAAAGTCTAGAAATTGAGCTCCCATTTGATTTAACCTACCACTCCCATGGATATACCCTGGAAAGCCAAAAACACAAATGGTAACACCATCTGCACTTTTATGTTCACCAGCACTATTCTAAGTAGACAGAACCTGGGAAACAAATAGTGTGCCTGAGAACAGGTGACTGGATAAGAATCTTTGAACATCTACGCAATGGAACACTATACAGCTGTTAGGAAAAATGAAGTTATGAAATTTGCCTAAAAATGGTTGGACATGGAGGATCATATTGAGTGAAATTAGTCAGAGAAAAAGATATAGAATGACTGCATTTATTTTCATGACATAAAGATATATGTTATATTATGATGCAATATCAGGTCAGGCGAAATATGGATCAGGGAGGTCTTGTCAGGTGAAAAATTATCACACACCTATGAGAGTCACAGCAATTAGATAAGACAAAGGATGGGACAGTGTGCTAATAATTATCGAATGCTAATACCAACCTAGATCTGAACATTAAATACAGGGCAAAAGATACGCGTGACAACCTCTAAATATGTGTATTGTAATCCACAATGTAGGAAGGAAGAGAGAAGAGAGAGAGAGAAGAGAAAGAGATATATAGCTACCATAAAGGCAGGCTAGAGGAGATGGGAGGGAATCGGGGACATTGGTGGTGGGAAATGGGCACGGGTAAAAAGATGGTGCTGGGCACACTGTATGACCAGACCCAAATATGAGCATCTTGTGAACATCTTTGTAATTGTTTATCTCACAGTGGTATAATAAAATTAAAAATAAGTTTTGGTGTTTGAACATGTGCTCATACTCTTAGCTGAGTCATGGTTGTGTTCATGGGTTTTGGTGTTTGAACATGTGCTCATACTCTTACCCAAGTCATAGTTGTATTTATGAGGGTTGTTCACTGCAGAGTACACATTAGCAATGGTAAAGTCACATTTTCTGACCAAGGTTGCCTGCACCTCCTTCTAGATGCTCACCTAAGGTCATACTCCACTTTAGTGCTTGAATATAGCTGGCTATGGCATAATGGAAAGACCCTGTATGCTCAGACTATATAGGACACTATTTGAACTCAAGATCACAAGCCTACCCAGGACTCCTAGGTACTACATTTTTCTCCCAGAATTCAGTGTTGTATTCTAAAGACCTTGGCTGTCTTTCGGTGGAGTAAATATTTCCCAATTTACCATAGTCCTACCACTCTCCCTTTTTGAAATGTTTCATTTTCTATTTCTCTCCTGGATAAATAAATGAATGTGGACATGACCACACCTATCCTTGACCATCATGATACTTAACAATATGGTGTCATTCTTATCATTATAAATTCCTAAAATACTGATGGATCTGCCAATAAAGGTTCTCTTCTCATATCAGATAAACATTGGTTTAATGATATTGATACATGAGTGGAGTATTTTTAGATAGTACACAGATGCTACAGAGAAGCAAAAACACAATCTTGGAAATGAATGACAGAAAGCACAGAAACAGCCTTGGTGCTGTAACTGGAGTTAGATATGAATAAAGGTTCATAACTGAATGAACAAGAATATCTTTTAAAAATATTTTATTGGCCATGTGCCTAAAAGTGGATACCATAACATAGCTCTCAAAATATATAAAAAATATGCTTGTTATGCATCTTTAATATGCCTTGTTTTTAAACCACAAATTAGTCTTTTGTTTTTTTTTAATTTAATTAGTTTCACATTACTGATTAGAATAAAGAATGATAAATATGTTCAGTTTTTATATTCCTTTTATTGTATTTGTATGCTTTTTTTATCTGAACCATTTCCTTTAATGGAGTGTATTTGCATCTCTAAATTCCTTTTGTTCTTGAGATTTTCATGGAGGTTTTGCAAAATCAGACTACCTTTAAAGAATAGGAACTTCATCCCAGACAAGAAGACTCATCTGCCCAATGTCCATATGACTATAAAGATGTTTGAGCCAGGGGCAGTGTAGAGCAAAGGGCAGATCTAAGTCACGTGTCTTCTAGTTTTGCCTCTACCGTCTATCATTAGAACCCATAGTGAGTGCTAGAAATCTCCTAGGGGAAGTTATTTCTATGACCTTACTTCATTATTGTCCATTCAAATATACTTGTTCTATTCTGAGAAAGAAATGTCTAGAAATATTTATTTGCAGTATCAACTATTTACTGTATTTGAAAATTATGAACAAAAAGTAAGAGAGGTGTCAATGAAAGGTAATACTGTAAAAGAATACTTAGCGCTTTGTTGGCACCTCAGATAAGTTCTATTTTCATGCTGTGCTTAGTAAGAGTGCTTTACCAATTCCATGTTACAAATGGGGCTGAGGACAAGGAGTTCAGCAGTAACAGAGATTTTCAGAAAGCCCACAACCATTTCATTTCCCTTCAAGTTTTGTTTTTGAAACTTCAAGTTTTCCAAACATTTTCCCATAACTTAAGCCTTTGTTTTCAAGGAAATTTAATTTAAAAGCATGTTTTTTCTAACTAAGTTCAAACTTGTATTATACAAATAAGACAGATTTTGTTTGAAATTAATTCTTGTTTTGCTTCTAGAACTATGGGGGAGAATCACATTCAAAGGCTGAGCAAATGCATTTTCAGGGTTGCACACACCATAGGCTGAAACATTTAAAATTCTATTCTACGGTCGATAGTTAATCGCCTAATTTTTTGTTATTCATTTGATTCTCAAGATATCGAGTAAAAAACAATAAATTACAATGTAAGAACAGATGTAACAAAAACTTAGTCCAAAATGACTCTAGGAAGGTGCAAGTTGGCAAAAATCTTTGTAGAATTGGTAAATAGGTTGGCAAGGTCTCTTCTAGTTTCCAGAGTTTCTCACTGGAGAAGAAGCAAACATGGTTTATGATTATAATGTTAAGCACTTTTGCTGAAATGCACACTTAGGACCAGGCAAGTCTTCCATAGCTGGGAGGGAATTGTTATATAGTCTATTATATCTGTTTTCTATTATTTTACTACATTGCATTAATATGTGATGAAGAAGATAAGGTTTAGTCATGGATCACAGTAGAATCACTGAAATTTTCTTCCAAAATGAGTCTCTTAGAAGTGAAATTACCTGCCATAGGGTGCAGGCTGGGGAGGAGGGACATTGGTGGTGGGAAATGGGCACTAGTCGAGGGTGGGTGTTGGAATACTCTATGACTGAAACAAATATGAACACTTTTGTAACTGTATATCTCATGGTAGCATAATAAAAATAAAAAAAAAATAAAAAGTGGAAATATAAAAAGAGTTGCGTAGCCTTCTTTAATAACTTCTATCTCACCCTCAAACATAACCATGTACATACAAACACACACAAACACCCCACAGTGTCTTATTTCCATCCATTCACTAATTCATCTTATACTTTCTCATCATCAAAAGTAACCAAGACTTTGTAGGCTATTATAACATTGTATTCTAAAAAAACGTTACAGAATTACTTATGTAAATCTTGAAGCTATAACAAGCATAATATATTTTCAGTGTTTCAGGATGTATCCCAGACACCAAAAAAATTTTAAGACATGTGTTATCCTCTAAAGTCAAAAGTTACAATCTTATGAAGGAGGTAGACATAAAAGTTATCACAAGGAATGAATCATACCAGTATTAGAGCATGAACAAATGTTACCCTCTTATCAGATGGGTTAATATCACATCCACAGGTACCTTAGTATCATCATTTTAAGTGCATGTTTGCATCAGAGCTAATCAGGAGGTCGTATGGGTTGGCCAGTGTGCAGCAGTTGTTCTGTGGAACCATCACCACGTTGGCCCATAGCTGGGCTGTGCTCTGTCCTATGCCCTGCCCAGAGAAAAGATAGTGAACACAACTTCATTTTACTGACAAGGAAAGGAAAATAAATAAAACCCTTCAAGGACAAAATGCAGAACCAAGTTTGTCTTTCACTTTTCCAACCTGCCCTTTCCATTTTCCATTTTAACTTTCAAAATTGGAGTCCTCAAAAAACACCGCCCACAGGCTTGATCCCAACAATGAGACAGTACATTTTTCATTTGTTTAAGCTCCCAGACTGTGGTACATTGTTGGTAGCAACCTTAAAAAATGAACAGATGGGCTTTAATCCAGACTGGTTTTCCAATCTTTGGGAGCATTTATTTGAGCTGCCCAATATATTTGCTGTCCAATATACTGGATATTATGGCAATTTCTTTTGCTAATTAAACTTTTGTTTTTTGCCTCCTCAGGCATATAGTCTTCCCTTTTTCCTCTCAGTAGCTACAACATAGATCTTTCTGGTCTCTGAGGAAATGGGAATCACCCCAAGATCAGGGTAGAGCACATGACTTCTGCATGGCCATCCCTTGCAGCATCCCAATTCTAGCATCCCAATGAGGTGCTAGAATTCTACTAGAAATGCAGCAGCCAAAGTAGTTAGTCTCTTTCTGATAGACACAAGGAATGATGCTGTAGCCTGACAAGATTCCCTCAGAAAGAAGCCAATCTCTGGAGAGAGAACATCGAAACCAAGTCCCCATGACATCATGAGAGCACTTGCCTCACGTCACCGCATAAATTTAGTTTTCTTTGTGGAGAGTCAATAGATAAATTTCCTTACTGCTCTAGCCAACCAGTCTATCTCTAGCCAAAAGCTTCTAAACTGATGTAGTCCATTCATACTTTAAACACCAATCACAGACTTTAGATAAACCTCTAAGGTACATGCTATTTAAAATTTTGTGGCTCATACAGCAGTGAAAATGCTGTGGAACCAATACAACTTTATCAAGGGCAGTTACGTGACATTTTATGTGAGCAGAGAGTTTGTGCCTAGCTTCTGAGATGATGACTTTGATCCTGAAGGAAATAATAGCAGTGATGACAAAGAGGTTGATAATGATGGTGGTATTTGAGATCACTTCTCAAGTGATCTCTTGGGAAACAAAACTTATAGCTGAGATTTGAGTGGTACATGGGAGTTTCCACCACCTTGGAGGAATCATAGGAGTCTGAAGCCAAAATCAAACTCTCACCTTCTTTCACTCTGTTTATACCTGTCCATTCCTGCGTCACCAGGCACAGATAAAATGGTCTTGTAGTCAGAGCTCTACATGTTCATTGGAACAAAGAAACAAATTGAAAAGGACTGGCTGGCCAGAGGTTACGCTGGTACAATTTCCAGCTATCAGTGGTATATAATATTTTCTGACTATGCTTGTGTACACTGCACTGACCAGGGAGGGAAGATGGGACTCTCTCTGGTCTTCCAGCCCATGTCCCCCCTCTTTTGAATGGTTGGACTCATTCTGGTTCCTTATTTTTGCTCCAGTCCTCTGTTATGACTAAAAGTCTCTAATCTTCAGCCAACTTCCATTTGGGTAGTGGCCCCTATCTCTTCCATCAGCAGAAACACCTCCCTTAAATCTGACTCCATAACCTGCTGAGGTAGGGGTGGGGTGGAGCAGGTAGTTCCCACTCAGAGCATCCTGCAGCTTTTGATCTTAATTATTCTTAAAATTATCTTGATTTTTAGCTGCAGTTCTAGCCTGCCTCAAGTCTAAGTTTTCTCTCAACTACAGCTAACAGAATCTATGTCCTTATTTTAGGGAGGTCCCACTGGCTGGGTGCCCACTCTGATCACTGTGCATTCATCCACTCGATCTCTGTGAATTTGCAACTGAAATTCAGCAAATGATCAAGGAGTATGGATTAGGACACTTCTCCCAATAAACCTCTCTCATAATTTTAGCTCTTCTCCCTTTAATTTCCAGAGTAACCTATGTTTATTCTCTTGACTCCCCTCCATTTTCTTTGACTTGTGACATCACTGCTAGTCTGAGTCTCCAGTTTCAGAATCAAAGTTCACTATTCCCCATTTATTTCTTTTGTTCTTTTTTAATTAAATATTTTATTATACCACCGTGAGATATACAATTACAATGTTGTTCATGTTTAGAGGTTTCAGTCACATAGTATTCCAGCACCCGCCCTCCACCAGTGCCCATTTTCCACCACCAATGTCCCCAATTCCTCCCCCTCCCATAGCCTGCCTAAATGGCAGGTTCTTTATCTCTTTCTCTCTCCCTCTCTCGTTTCCTTCTCTTACATTGTAGGTTGCACTACGTACACTTAGAGGCCATCATTTGCATTTTTTGCCTGTATTTAATGCTCAGTTCTGTATTTAATGCTCAGTTCAACCGTGTAAGGGCTCCAGCTTTTTGTTGTTGTTGTTGTTGTTGTTGTTGTTGTTGTTGTTTGTGTTTTGCTTTAAGCTTAACTTGGGAGTTAATTGTTTACCACTGAGTAAAGCACAACTTATTGAGAGTTAGAAATCAGAACAGACAAAACAGAAAATGATTTTTGAGTGAAATACCTAGAGAAAATATCCTGAAAAGGGGGATCAACACCAAAGGGAGATCCTAGATCTATGTGGAGAATCACAGTGTAACTATATGGGATTGTTATTGAATAGGACATAATAGCAAGAAAGATAATCAGCAGAAATGTTTATTGTAGCATTATGAATCAATAGCATAATGATAATTAAGCCATCTTAATGCATAAAAATCTCCCTTAAAGATAACAGTGAATTTTTCTAAGTGAAATATAAGGATTACTTGAGCAGCTTAGAATGGTTTATATCCTTTACAATATGATCAAATACTCAGAAATATTTTTAAGTCACATGAAAGATTGCTCAAGGAAACTAGAAGAGATTCCATTCATAAGGAATCATGCTGAGCATTGCGGAGATAAGTTAAGATACCCTCATTGAACTCAAATACTTGTTTTCACCTTCAAGCACATAAAACATGGTATATTTCTCAGAATATTAAGCAGTAGAGGCAACAGCTAGTTGAGTTCAAAAGTTGTTTTTGCAAACAGAATTTTTAAATGAAATAATTAGAAAAACAGAATCTCAGTTAGCCTGCTACATTTTATGCTCATTTGGATTTCCCTCAGTTTTTTTTCTCTGTCTGCTTGCTGTTCATCCACTTAGTAATAAAACAAAAAAAAATTAGAGTATATTCTCAGTACAAGATTCAAGGACTCGGCAGAAACTCTTACCATGTTTGGCCAACTTTCAATGTGTTTTTCCTTATACTAAACACACAGAATAATATAAATGTTTATCATTGACGGAGCCCCCCTTTTCACTGGATTCGTTTTTATAAACAATTATCTAGCTTGTTTTCTTCCTTTAGTTGGAAAACTGGAAAGCCCATACATTTTCATCAATTGCATCTTTGTTAGGAAGTCATTTTAGCTTTATTACAAAATGGAGTGACATTTCCCAGAAAGATGAAATTTACTTTGATAATGCCAAGCATTATCACCTTAACAGGATATCTAATTCTGTTTTTTGCAATATTCATGTCGGAATTAGGACTTCTACTCTAGAATCCAACACTAAGGGAAAGTCAGATTTGAAGATTTGACTTTTTGCAATGAATTAGAAAGAAAAATGTTGCTTTAAAAAAAACCTTTGGGTTTACCCTATTCTGTTGTAATTGGAGGCACATATTTTGAAAAGGCTCTGTTTTTAACAAGCATGGATGTGAAGACAATGCTTGCTTAAATGATATTAAATGGAGAATATTGAGTCTATTATGAGCATCACTTGATGTGGTATAGCTTCCTTAGGAATGGTCACTAAAAAAGCAACTGTAAAAAGGAAAACTTGTTTTTATAGTGCTGGGAAAGTTTATTGTTGAAAGATCTATTTTTGGTTAGGGTACATCTGACCCAATGTTCATGTTGTTATAGGTAAGAGTAATTCTTGAAAAGTTTTTCCTTACTTCCCTAACTTAGGCTTAGAAATAGAAATCTACTTTGTTGTGTGCTGTTTCCCCTAGGACTATTTGCCAAGTTTAATCAGTACTAAACTCAACCCAGATTCATTTAGCAAGCTGGTTATGGCTGGCCAGACTTTGCTTTTGACTCGAAAACCTTCTGATAAATGGTGTATAAGAGTAAATCTTAGAAAAACATGGTATGGTAAGGGGAACCCTGTGTTTGGCATTTCCTGATATGTATTATTAAATCATGACCTTGTGTGACATTTTCATCTTCTTTGTCAGATTAACTTAGTCTTTTATGTGTGTAACAATTGGGTTTTTTATAAAACAACACATAAAAAAACAAAAACTAAACATTCAACTTTCATTAATGTTTATTAGAATACAATTATGGTTATGTCAGATTCCTGATACCCCATTAGGTTCCCCTAAGTCCCACCAGGAGTGATACCTGAGTGCTGTGAGAACCACCAGCTATGATTCTAAAAAAAAAAAAAAAAAAACAATCTTTGGTACTTGAGATAGGGTATAAAAAATAGATATGGTCTCCCCTTTGGAACCTCACAGAGAAAGGAGAAGATAGGGACAGAATTAATCAAGTGTGCTAAGTTTGTTCACTCTCTATAAAATAAACTTCTCTTGGAAGGGACCAAAATTATAGGAATTAAAGAACTTGCTTTGCAATAAGCAGACTCTAGTTCAATCCCCAGCACTACATACTAAGCACTGCTGCCATGATCCAACAGAGAAAAAGAGAGCGAGAGAGAGAAACTGCACATAGATCTGCCAATTTACAATTTTTTAAAGTTTTGTTTTATTATACCACAGAGAGATACACAATTACAAAACTGTTCATGATTAGATTTTAGTCAGACAGTGTTCCAGCAGCCATCCCTCCAAAGTACACATTTCCCCCACCAATGTCCCATGATTACCTCTGTCCTCCCCCTCAGTCTGCCTTATGGCAGGCACTTTTGCCCTCTTCTCTCTCTCTCTCTCTCTCTCTCTCTCTCTCTCTCTCTCTCTCTCTCTCTCTCTCTCTCTCTCTGTTTCCCTCTCTCTTTCTCCCTTTTCTTACAAAACATACATTTAGGGGTTGTCATGTATATCCCTTTGCCTACATTCAATGCTCAGTTCTGGACTGGCATTACCATTTCAACAATTATTAGTATTATGGTCCCTTCTCTGTCTTACCTAACCTTTGACTCCTACACACTTGCAGTAGATTCCAAAAACTAACAAGTCCTCCTGCTCCACGATTTGCCTGGCCTTGGGTATTAGAATCATATTTTATATCCCAAAATGAATGCAGTCATTCTATATCCGTCCTTTTCCCTCTAATTTCACTCAACATGATACTCTCCATGTCCATCCATTTATAGACAAATTCCATACCTTCGTTTTCCTAATAGCTTCATAGTATTCCATTGTGTAGATGTATCAAAGTTTCTTAATCCAGTTGTCTGTTCTCTGGCACTCAGGTTGTTTCCAGATTTTGGCTATTGTGAATAGTGATATGAACATAGAAGTGCAGATCGTGTTTCTGCTGTGTGTTTTGGCCTCCCAGGCTATATTCCTAGGAGTGGTATTGCTGGGTCAAATGGGAACTCAATTTCTACTTTTTTGATAAATGTCCATATTGTTTTTCTAAAAGGCCATACCAGTAGACAATCTTACCAACAATGAACAAGAGTCCCTTTCTCCCCACATCCACACCAGTACTGGTTGTTCTTACTCTTATGGATATGTGCCAGTAGAACTTTACAAGAATAAACAGAAAATGCCATCAAAAAATGGGGAGAAGAAATGAACAAACTTTGTCAAAAGAAATTTGAATGGCCAAAAAAGCATATGAAAAAATGCTCATCACTAATCATCAGGGATATGCAAATCAAAACAACAGTGAGATATCATCCTACATCAATTTATAATTTAAATTTTCCTTAATTGGATAGCAAAGAGATAAGTGTTTTAGAGGACAACAGAATAGTAAAGAAAAATATTTGAGTGTTTCATAATTGTCTTTAGGATCTTCTGAAGTAACTTAAAGATGAACATTAAAGGAGATGATTTAAAAAACATCTTTAGGAATTAGACTTGGAAAAAAAATAAAATTTAATTTCAATCAGAAAAACAAAGTTGCAGTGTATAATTTAAAGACACTAATAGCAGAAAAGGGAGAGGAAGCATTTTTTTTACCTCATAGTAATGTTGACTCAACAAGTAAGCAGAAATGTAAGAAGTAGGTTTCAGTTTGCATCTTGAGTTTTGCTTTAATCAGAAGAGCTTGAAGCCCTAAATTGGGGGATGTGAGAACCAGTTTCCTCCAGTAGTTCATTGTCAAGTAGGGGGAAGACATGCAGGTAACCCCAATACATCCCACCTAACTAGGACAAAAAAGACACTGCAGTTGCTGAAGAACATTTGTAAAGTTGTTTGTAACAGTTGTAACAGTTGTTGAAAGGACATGGCTGGTTCATAAAATTATGATTAATTCAGGTTGGCTGAGCAGTGCTTATGAACTGGAAGGCACAATAGTAAAATGGCAAGAGGGAGGTAATGAACTATTAGAAAATCAGAACAAAGAATTTATTTGAATAGGAAGTTAAATACACAAGCCTAGAAGCCTCAGAAATGAAAGATATGATGACCCAAAATCATTGTGATTATTTTAGAAAAATATTTCTGGTTGCATAGTGGAGAAATGATCACAGAAAGAAGACTGGAATTAGACACATAATGGGCCGTCTTTGCAATTCAACTGAAAAATAACTCTGTTCTGAATCTTGACCAGGGGAAATAGAAAAGGATGGGCTGGTTAGCTATCAAAGGGAGGAATGAGAAGATTCTTTCAGATAAAGGGGTGATGAGTGGGGCTGGAGAGATAGTACAGTGGGTAGAACATGTGCCTGCATGCAGCCTACCTGGGTTAAATCCCTGGTTTCCCATATGGTCCCCGAGAACTGCCGGGAATAATTCCTGAGTACAGAGCTGGAGTAATACCTGAGCATTGCTGAGTGTGAGCCAAAAACAAGAACAGAAAAAAGAGGAATGATATAGTGGGTGGTAGAGCAGCTACTGAGGCAGGAATTTCAGGGAAAAGATGTGGTTTGGGCACAAGATAAAATAATTGGTTTGGGACATTTGTATATAGGGTTTCTGAGGATGAAAAATCCTGGAAAGTATTTGAAAAAAGTTAAATTTAGAGCTTCAGAAAAGAGATCTCGGCTAGAGATTTAAAAAATAAAAGTTTTTTTAATGTGGAAAGAAATCACTCAAAAAATATGTATAAAAGTGACCACAGACCCGATTAAATATATGCATTAAGGCACTGGACAGGCAATGAAGAAAGCCAGATGACCAAGAAGTAGAAAATGTAAAAACCGTTTATGTCATTGAATCTTAGGGTGGAATTTGGGGAAGGAAAACACCTAATGATAGTGTTCATCACTATAGGGAATGAGTGAGGAATATCCACTGGTAAACATGCCAAGGACAGATCCAGTGTTAGGCTCATCAGAAGTCAGCTTGAAGAGAAGTGGAGGGGATTTAGATGTGAGCCTCTAGAGACAGGAAGTGTAGATTTGTATGAGGTCTGCCTTCAGGAAAGGGAATGCATTAATTCAGGCTTCTGTGTTTGTGTTTTAGAAAAAAAGAACAGTCACACACATATATACACCCCAAAAATATGTCATTAACTTTATTGCTCTAGCGTAAAACTGATAGAATGTCATACCATATAAAACACTAGCAGTAGTATTTTATTGCTAGTATTTTTATTGCAAATAAAATTTGCAGTCCTTTTTTTCCTTTCTTCTCTCCCTTTCTCCCTATCATCCTTCCTTCTTTCTTGTGTGTAATTCAAAAGAGAGATAGCAAATTATCTCTTGTGCAAAAAAAGAAATCACTAAAAACATAAAGGACCTAGGTATAAGCACAATATATTTTTTAATAATGAAACATAAAATATCAGCAGTAGTACCAAGTTGTAACTCCAACTACTTGTTTACTAGAATTTTGAAAAAAATTTATCCTTTAAAGGAGGATATATAGTTTTAAAAACAATCTTTTACACTCATGTTTTGAAAGAAATATAGACAAGTTAAGATGAGTCATAAGTATGGATGGATATGATTTGTATAAGAAAAAATGTGATTTCTAAAGTATTTTGTATTGGCTATCTAAGCAATACAAGAAACTTATGGGATCCATTTTATGTATGGGGAAAAACTGGAGATCCAGAGAAATCCAGGCTATCAAGGCCCTTAGAAATCGGTGACATGTCTAATATTTAGAACCTGGACAAAACCTTTTTTCTTCTCGGCATCCTTCCAAATCATCCCTCCCCCCCACCACAAAATAATTTGCCCTTCCCTAAACCAATGTAAATTGCTTTTTTTTTTTTTTTTTTTTTGCTTTTTTGGGTCCACACCCACCTATGCACAAGGGGTTTCTCCTGGCTCTGCACTCAGGAATTACTCCTGACGGTGCTCGGGGAGATTATATGGGATGCCGGGGATCGAACCCTGGCTCGCACAGGTTGGCTGCGTGCAAGGCAAAAGCCCTACCCGCTGGGCTATCGCTCTGGCCCAAATTGCTATTAATTATAAAAATGAAATAGAGTCTTCTATATATTTGACTTCCATGTATTTCTTGTGAATAACCAAAGCGGCAAACAAAATCCATTAAATTATAAAAAAAATTAAACTGTGCCCATTGAAGATCTTTGTCTATTCATATTGTTCCTTTGTATATAATTTACATTTTCATAGTTTTGCTTTCTGTAAGACTATTCTACAACTATTGTTAGTTTGCAAACATTCTGCTCTCTAATACACACATAAACACCTTGCTCTCAGAAGCTTACACCTCTTTCATAAGGGCGGCTTTGCCTACGCCATGTGGTATGGGTTTTTGAGTTCTACCTGGTCACCAATGGCGTGTTTGTTCAGGCATGCAGATGTTTTGAGCTGCCTAAGGACAGTCCCTGTCCTAAAGCCTTTTTCCCACAATTCATACAAAGGCCAACCTCAAAGGACCACCACTTAAGGGTCCTCTGTGGGATTGAAAACAGGAGGGTTTTACCACATGTTTTTCTGTACTGCTTCCACTTCTGAGAGAGCCCCATCACACATGACATTAGAATTGGAGATACTTAAGAAAAAAATGAGAGAGAAAGAAAAAAGAGTACCCTTAAAGTTAATCCTGCTGTTGACAGAAAGCAGAATTAGATGTTGGAAAGTGTCCATTCCTTAATATCTCATACTGCTCTCATTTGTAGTGTAAAATGATGCAACGCACATTGTGCTACTTCGGTAGTGCACTTAATCCCCCTGAAAGAAAGAAATGAATCATGCAGCACAAGTCTTGCCTCCTAAACGAGTCTCAAATTAGAAATGAGTAATTATCATAGGGATAAGTAACTATGAGTTTCTCAGAATAGTTACGTTTCCCTCAACTCATGAGCCAGCGTTCGCAGGATTCTCCCCTTCCCAAATCCTGGAAACGCAAAACTTCTGACACCCCCATTCTTGCGTTCAGGAACTGAGACATTTAAATGGGCATGAGTGGAAAAATCCACATTGGCTCACAGGATATGAATACGGTTTCCTTGCTTCAGAGTGGCATCTTAATGGGAATTGTGTTTTGCACTCCAATTAAAGAGGCCAAGCCCCGGAGAAAGCCTCTAACTTTCAATAGCTGTATATAAATAGAGTGGGGGAGTGAACAAATCGCCTTCTGACTTTCCCAGGCCAGCCTTCAAGGGCATCAAGCTACAGAATCAACTGCCTGAGAAATATCATTATGTACATTGTCATTGTGGTTTCCATCTTAAAGCTAGCATTTGCCATTCAATAGAGAGTATAGGAAAAAAAACTCAAAGAATGATTGTTATTCGTTGTGATAAGGTAGTCTAAGGAAAATGCCAACCTGTTTTTGAGAAAATAAATAATCCAAAGTAATTAAAATGTCTTAAAA